>WNYD01000339.1:0-16267 GCA_021396205.1 Sporothrix brunneoviolacea
AGCGCGCCGCCAACCAGGAGCGCCGCCGCGCGGCGGCCGACCAGGGCTACGTCGAGCCCGAGTGGGCGCGGCGGCTGGGCGACGACGGCGAGCCGCTGGCGGCGGACGAGCACGAGGGCGGGTTCTCGAGCGACGCCGAGTCCGAGGTGCAGCACGAGATCGAGTGCGTCGTGTGCAACAAGTCGTTCAAGAGCGAGAAGCAGTTCGAGGCGCACGAGAAGAGCAAGAAGCACGTCAAGGCCGTGCACCAGCTCAAGCGGCAGATGAAGAAGGAGAACGTGGACCTGCGCCTGGACGAGGAGCCGCCGAAGCCGAAGTCTCAAAAGCAGCAAAAGCCACCACCACAGGAAGAGGAGGATAGCGAGGAGTCCGAGCCAGAGCCAGAGCCAGAGCCAGTACGAGACGACGAAAGCGGCGACGAGCCGCCGCCAGACAAAAAGTCGGCAGAAGGCGACGAGGAAGAGGAAGACGAGTCGTCGGACCAAAACGACGAATATGCGCCAAGGGAAGTCGTCGAAAAGAGGTTCCAGGCGGGGCAAAAGAAGGACGATGCCAGCGAGAGCGACGGCGAGGACGACGATCTGGCCGCTGAGGTGGACGGTCTCAATATCAACAAAGACCTGCCGCCGGCCGGCGCAGCCGCCAAGAACAAGGTCGGCAAGGCCAAGGCGAAGCGGGAGAAGAAGGCGGCCCGCGCGGCCCAGGGGGATTCCGTACGTTGAAGCATATCCGCTCTTCCTTCCGTCATCTTACTGCGCTCTCCTGCTAACTGCCTGACCTAGACTGCCTGCAACATCTGCCGCGAGACGTTCTCGTCGAATACAAAACTGCACCAGCACCTGCGGACCGCACATCCGCCATTGACCGCGCCAAAAACAGGCAAGGGCGGGAAGAAGAAAAAGGGATAGCATAGTGGGGGGCATGACCGAGATAGATCTTGATACCCAGACTTTGCATTGGACTCTGCATGTAGAAATGAGATATGAGAATTAGAATAAACGTCCCAGGGGTACCGCCGTACTACGAGAACCTGCTTACGTGATTTTATGGAAGAGGAAGTCTCACAGCCAGCTGGCTCTTTCCCGGTTTGCCCGTCAGACACACCGCCCCCTGTTTTGTATATTGTGCCTTTGTGAATAGCCTCACTTTCCAAAATTTTCCCACATCGTTTTGGTCTGCTCACTGTTCAAACACCGGCATTGTCTTTTATATCAATCAGTATTACTATTAGGTATCTATCTTCTCTAGTCTCTCCTTTTTCCGCTCAAACCAAAACGAAAAAAAAATCATTTAAGACCAAATGCTGGCTGTGTTCTAATATGCATCCTGCCCAAAACCAACGCCGGAAATGCCAATAAATCTGACAATGGAATTTGCACTCTCCAATTTTCAATCTCCGTTTTCGTTTCCTGCTGCGCTATGTTGACGTTCTTCGACATTTCTTTTTCAAGACGGCCGCCTACTCTTCCTTGGCGGGCACCGTCGTGGTGGTCGGCTCGGCGGAAGGGCTCTTCTCTTCTTCGTAGTCGGGTTCGGCCCGCCTCTCGATGTCGACGCTGTGAATATCGATGCTCTCGACTACACCGCCACCGCCGTTCGCGCGGGCCGCCTCTTCGCGCTCCCGCTTCGCCTTCTGCCGCGCCAGGATCCGCGCCTGCTTGGCCCGCTTGGCCTCGCTGCGCTCCACGTCCGCGCGCATCTGCCGGATCACGCGGCTCCTGGCCCGGATCTGCTTGCCGTACCGCAGGAACACGATCGGGATCGGGATCAGGCACACCTCGAGCAGGCCCAGGAACGTGCCCGCCCACTGCGGCGTCATCGCCTTGTACATGGCCGCGCCCGCCAGCGGCAGCGTGCCGCCGATGACGGACCGCATCACCATGTTGCCGGCGAGCGCCGACGCCGCGTACAGGCCGTACGAGCTGGCGAGGTAGTTGGACCCGTAGATGAAGGTCAGCGTGTTGCCGGCGCCGAAGGGGATGCCGAACGCGATGGGGATCGCCCAGTGGATCGTCTTGGGCAGGCAGGTCCACGAGAAGACGAGCTGGCCGATGGGCGTGAGGACGGCGCCGATGACCATGACGCGGGCCGAGGCCTCGGGCGGCGCGCGGCCCGTCTCCGGGTCCTTGGGATAGTTATTGATGAGGCGGCGGCAGAGCGGCTCGCTGCAGATGGACGCCATGGTGCCGATGCCGATGCCGACGAAGGCGAGGCCCGAGACGCCCGGGCTCCAGCCGCGGCCCTCGGTGAAGACGATCGGGTACGCGACGAAGCACAGGTACAGGATGCCGTAGACGATGGCGATCCAGGTGTTGAAGAACCACAGGATGGGCTCGGTCACGGCGAGGACGAACGGCCGGCTCAGGTTGACCTTGAGGAGCGCGGTGATGGAGACGCGCTCGTCGTAGCGGCACCAGTACCGGTCGTCGTCCATCTCCTTGCGCTTCTTGGCGGCCTTGGCCTTGAGGATGGCCGGCGCGTACGTCTCCTTGACGGTGGCCGTCAAGAGGATGGCGACGCCGCCGATGATGATGACAATGTAGCTGTCCCAGCGCCACCCGAGATACTCGTACACGAAGCCACCGATCAGGGGGCCACTGTCAAAAAAAGCAGATTAGCATAAATTGTTCTATGCTTCCTTCAACAAAACACCAAACTGCAAGAAAGAAAGAAAAACAACTTACGTGACGGGGCCATTCATGGGCGCAATCGACATGATGGACATGTACATGGCACGGTTCTCTTCGTTCGAGATGTCCACCATGCTAGCCGGACTGTTGGAAACGAGGGCGGCACCGAAGACGGCACTTTTTTTTTCAAAAAAGTCAGCATTATTACGCAGGGAGAGCCGACGGGAAGGAACAGCACAACTCACCCGAAAAACCGCGCGACAAAGATCCCCGCCAGCGAGGTGGCCAGCGCGCTGGGGATCACCAGCAGCGTCACGCAGATGATGGACACGAGGTACACGACACGGCGGCCAAACAGCTCGCTCAGGGGGGCCACGACCATGGCGCCCACCGCCAGGCCGAACAGGTAGAAGGTCACGCCCAGCGTGGCCACGGCCTCGCTGGAGATGTTGAACGCCTCCATCACGCCGGGGATGGCGGCCGTGTAGCTCGTGCTGTACACGACCACGACCCAGGTCGAGTACGAGATCGAGGCGACGATCCAGTACCGGTACCAGAGCGGCCAGTTCCGCGGGTTGTCCGGGTCGTCCTCGGTGAACGTGACCTCGTAGTCGGGCAGCCGCGAGGCCACGCTGCCCAGGCTCGTCGTCGTCATGGCGTGCGAGATGGGCTCGCGGGCGGCCTGCTCGGCCTCGGTCTCCAGATTGGGCGTCAGGGCCAGCTCGAGCGGCTCTAGCGGGTCAGAGTCGTCTGTCGAGGAGCTGTGGCGGCGGCCCCGCGAGCTTCGGGTCCGATAGCTGACATGGCTGGGGAGCTTTTCTAACGGGGACGGCGGCTCATGAGAGGAAGATGCGTCGGTGTCCTCCTCGGACGAGCTGGTCTCAGACGACGGGATAGGGCCAGCGTGGTCGAAGACGGCCACGCCCGCCGGCGCGTCGTGGCCCTTCTCAGGTTCTGATGATCGTTGTTCAGACATGTTCCCACAAATGGTCGTCTCCCAGGCTTATGAGATGAAGGTGACAAGTTGTCTTTATATGATCTTTTTTTGAAAGGGGAGGGTATCTCTGGTTCTCCCTTGTTCTAACGTCACTCGTTACAGTATTGTCACTGTTCCGCCAACAAGCTTTTCGAAGTGGCTGCCGATTTCTCCAGCCCAACTGTTTCCGTTTCCTGATTCTACTCGGCCGAACAAGCCACGAGGGGGTATAAAACAACTGCTGCTGTGAGGAAACAAAGAAAACAAAAGAAGAATATGGTCTGTGAAAGCTTTTGGTGAGGAGCAGAGCAACAGCAAAGCACGGAGTAGTATTTTTAAAGAAAGGTCAGTGGCAAGCTGGTGGCAAGCTGAGAGAAGAGACGAGAAGATGAAAATTTTTAGAAGAAAAAAAGACTAATAGACTACTGACTGAATTTAGAACAAAAGCACATGGGTCACGCAAGTGGCATGGGAAGTTGGGAAATAATATAAAAGTGGGCAAGAGGATCCCTCCATCGAAACGAGGAACGAGAAGCGGACGACATGTCCTAACTGGAAGAGGCTACTAGAAATGGAGATTTTTTTCATTTTCGGCCTGCTGTCTCCCACGATGGGTCCGGCATCGTTGCGCGCCGCCGTACGGAGTGCATGTCCAGCACGCTACGGGCGCACGCTAACACGGAGCGTCCACCAAGAGTTTGGGGGTGGGTACGAACGAGGAGGAGGAGGAGGAGGAGGAGGAGGAAGAGGATAATGATACGACGGCGTACGACGTAATACGGAGAACGGATACGGAGCTGTGTGCAGGCAGTCTGAAGCAAACGGCCGGAGGCAACAAACCGAGGGTTGGCGAGCAACAACAGAGGATTTTTAGGGAAATTTTTGAAAGATTTTCACCGACCCCGGACAAGAAAAAAAGGACATTCGAGCGGCGAATGGCACGGACGTACTCGTATAATTGGAAAATCCTTTCCCAGCAAGTGCCAGTGAAAAGGAAATGGGGGGAGAGCAAGATGGAGAACCGAGGGTTGCAACGGCACAAGGGGGTTGTGGATTTTAGCTGGACATAACGCCAGCCCAGAAGCCAGTCCAGAAGCCAAGAAGAAGCCAGTCCCAGAAGCGAAAGCCGCTGCTGCTGGTCGTGGTGGTGTCCCTCTCTCGCCTCCCCCTGGCTTGCGATTTTCAAACTAGGACAACAAGGTTGCGTTTGCCTCTTCCGGGCTAGCGCTGGCCCAGAGAGCATGCCGTGCACCACACAGCCGCTCCGTACGTCGGCAGGCTTGGTGCCGTTTTCCGGGCTGCATTGGCCCGAAGACTAGCTTGGCGAACAGGCCCTCCGCATGGGCTTCGTTCGATGGAGCTCCTCCCGGAATGGTGGGGGGAGAAGAAAGGGGGGGGGGGGGGGGGGGGATGGACGTCCGGCCCCGGTCTTGCGTCTGACATTTGCGGAGTCTCCGTTGCCGAACGCCGGATCAGAACTCGGAGAGCAGAGCAGCGGGGGAGCCGAGCTTCGATGGGACAAAAATGACGACGCACGGGACATGAATCGGCTGAGAAGCGAGTCAGCGCCGCTAATACAGAACGAGAAGGATGATGGCAAGAGATAGATAATCTGAAAGAGGGGAAATCAAACCACCATCTCAGCGGTACGGGGACGGGAAAGACGGCAGGGGGGGGGAGAGGGAAGCCCAGCTGCGGCCCGATGCCTGCCATTGTCTTGTTCTCACTGTCAGCGGTAGTTGCTGTGACAGAGAAGACAAGCTGAGAAGGGGACATGCAGCCGATTCGGTGTGGGTCAATTCCCTAGGGCCCATGGGTTCGCTCATCTCCTTGCATATGCGGTTCTGGGTGGCCATTTTCCGCGCCCTTCTGGGGGCTGCACGCCATGTTCGCCTAGAACTGCGCTGCTGTCAAACAGCGGAATTTGCAGCTACCAACAGTCTTGCATTGTGCGAGGAGCACAGCACGTGCCCGTGAAGAGGCTGCAGGAAACGCAGGCTGACCGGGGCCCTGGAATGTCGGGAGTTTTTGCTGCGAGCCCGACTCCCCAGCACACAACTTCCCGACTGTATGACGCACTCTCGTTGCCGGACGAATCGCGCCAGCCGGCCGGCCACCCTTCACGACGAGCTGCGAGCAACCCCATGCTCCTTGGCACGGCCAGGAAAGTTGACGTCTTTTGAGAAGGGGCACGAATGGGACTACCAATGGCACGAAAACAGAAGCAACAGGCAAAAAAAGCCTGCAGCCAGAGAGGCATGCAGGAAGCTCGTATGGCCTACGGTACGGTGCCCAGTCTGCATGCCTCAGCCCTTCCTTCGATTACAGGCCCCCGGAGAGCACCGAATCGGAGCAGAAAATGCCCAAATTGCGATCATAAGACCTAAAATGAGAGAGGGCTGGTGCGGCGTGGGCCTCTCCCTGTCCCACTAAATTCGATCTGCTACCGCTTTTCGGAGGGCGGACAAGCTAAGTAAGGGGGCGCTCGGCGGTGATGTCGTCGACCGCCGACCCAGTCAGGCGCAGAAAAGTGGCTTTCTCTCCCTGGCAAGTCAGCGCCGAGACGAGCTCCGATTGTTATTTGTTGGGAGGTCCGCTCCACCGATCGGCGCCGGCGATGACAAGATCAAACGATGGAACGAACGACGGCTCTCATGACCATCTTCATCCATATGGCTTCCTTTGAATTCTCTTCTTTTTTTGCGTCTCCTTTTTTTTGGCCTTGTCCTTGTGTCTTCTATTTTTAGAGGCCGTCAATGAGAACATGGAAAAGTATTTGAAAAAGAAAAAAAAAGAAAAGGAAAAAAAGAAAAGGAAAAAAGCCGACTGCTTCCAACCAGGGCCATGCCTGCTTTCAGTGATCACAGCGGGTCCTGTTTTGGCAGGCATTGCACTCCGGAAAACATCCGGCTTGGCTGGCAGGGCTTTGACCGGCAGGGCTTGGCCGTCGGTACGGACGTAGAAAACAGCCGATGGCAGAAACAAGGCAAAACGTAGAAACAAAAAGGCCGTGTTTGGCTGGTGGGCCCGCGTGTTTCTTGAGGTCAAGAGAAATGGCCGTTCAATAAGAGATATTGACAAGATAGAAGGACGTGTCTTTTGGATTTGGCATGCCCCTTTCTCTTCTTATGCTTCATCCCGTCCCTTCGGTCCGAATGTCCTCTAATACATTCACACCTGCCTGTCTAGGTGAATAACAAGAGCGGTTGTCACCGTTTCACAAGTGTGAAAATGCTCAAAGTGTCTTTGATGACGATTACAAAATAGAGAAGAAGAGAAATATGGTCTGATAGATTCGCTTCTTTTTCTATGCGCCCACGGCCTAAGGAGGCGTCGACTTTGATTTACCAAGCCGCTAGAAGCCTGATGGATCATAGAGTGTTGTAAGCAAGATTGGCTTCTATTTCCCTCTTCTGGTCTCTGTTTTAAGAAAATCATAGAGGCCAGACACAGATCTATCTCGTCCATTTCTATATTGTAACAGATGCAGCTGTCAACAAAGTGAAAAGGCAACTACCCAACGTACAACTATCCCTCTTCCTCCTTTTTTTCATAAAAAAGGGCACATGGACAGGCACGTACAACCCGATCGAGCCATCTATCCCTGCCACGTCCCCCAAGCCCATCACACGTCGGAGAAATTGAGTTTGGCGGGAGATAGAGGGATGGACGCTCTTCCGGCCTGATTTTCTTGAAGAAACAACACTGGGAAGGAGAAGGAGAGAAATGAAGAGAGATGCCTTCTTTCTGGAAACTCTTGGCAGTGTAGCTCTACTCCCTTGCACCCTACATCTCCATACTCGCACACTTGCTCGCATTATCCACAGAGCAGAACCATGTATCGACTTCTATCGATGCAGGGACACGACGTTTTCCTAGCTCTCACTGCAAGGAAATTCTCTCTTGAATTGGGATCTCGCGGATTTTCTTTCCATTCTGTCCACTGCGGATGCAAGAATTTATATTTCCATGGCAATTTCGCTTGCACAAGAAAAGATCAAATGCGTCAGAAGAAGTAGCAAGCAAGCTCATCCACTAGCTGCATCTCAATAGAACCCAGTCGAGCAGCCCGTCTCTTCGTCTTGACGAAACACGAATCAGCGGCCGACCAGGGGAAATCGTGGTCCGATCTCTTGGCGCTTTCTGAGATGGAGAGAAGGCTTACCATTGTACGACCTTTTAGTGGTCAGCTTTCTCACTTTTTTTTTCTTTCTCTCTTTGACTTCTTCTCTTTGCCTGATCTTTTGCGGTCGGCGTGTTGTTCGATGCACGATGTGCATCATGCCCGCCTCGGTGCAAGGGTTGCATTTTATGGGGCAGACGGCGGCGACGGACGAGGGCTGTCGGAGAATAAGAAGCTGCATGGAAGGCCAGGAAGAAGAAAGTCAATCTGGGCAGATGAAAGTGAGGTGCTGCTGCAAACGGTCGGAACCCACCCGCATTGAGCTACATGTTTCAGCAGGTCCACAGAGCTGTGCGGTTGGTTGCAGGTCGAAGGGAACGTCGCCGGCGCCCAGAGGACCAACTCGGCCAGGTCGAAACAAATCCTGTCGCAGCGCCATTTTCATCTACGCCTGCGTGCCGTTCCTGTGCCTTTCTTTTCTATAAGTAGTGGATCTGCCAAGCATTTCGGCATCTGAGTTCCTCCAGCCAGACACCTCGCCCCGGACGGTTATCCTCTCCAAAGAGCAGCAGAACAAGTAATTCTCCGACACGGAGACGCAGGAGGCGGAAAATATCTGCTGGTTCTGTCAATGTCGAGAACGTAAACAGATGTCGTAAAATGAGGCCGAACAAGAGAGAAAATGGGGACGCAAGAGGGAAACAACAGCAACTACATCTATTTTCTGCTTACATAAAAATTGTATGAGCGGATATCGCCAGAGCAGCTCCTTGCCAGAAATATTATATAAGAAAGGAATGGCCGGGGGACAAGCAAGGAAAGAGCAACAGGGATGCGGCCAGAGAACAGCACGGTAGAGAATGGGCAGGCTGTGACCATGGATCGAGCCTGCCCATCAAATCGAGTGGAGGCACGAGAAGAGCCAGCAAGAAATGGAAGGAGCAGTTGCAAAAAAGGGACTGTCCTTGTGTGGGTCTCAGCCTTCCCTCGAGAGGAGTTATGCCCCTTTTCGGAACTATCTACACACCCCCGTTTCGCCATTCCCAACCTCACCTCTTTGTTCTGCCGGTTTTCCGCACCACCGTCTGCATCTACACGGCCTGTGTTGATGGATATTGCACAGTGCAACTAAACACCACGGCTCTCTACTTTCTGCTTGTATTGCACTGGTGCTTTGCTGCAACGGAATGAGAAGCAGAATACCCTCGAGAGACTCACCTGTTTTTGTTTGTTTTCCCTAAGACGCATACATCCCTCTCCCTATTCCGACTATTTGCTCTCAACCCTGTTCCCCGGCAGAGATGTGCAATACGCATTTCTGTAATCGGCATCACGACGCAGAATCAACCAGACATCAGCCACCAGCGACGGACGACATGCCCTTGTCTCCTTGTTTCTTGGCAAGACCTATCTCTCATGCCCTACCATGATGCAGATGCGTGTTTCTACAGTCCCTCAGCGCGATGCTTTTATCCCCCACGAGGGATACTGGAACCGGCTCACAGGGCGCTCCCTCGCATACGCTTCCCTTTTTTGCTGTATCTTGCCCGACATTGCTCGAGGCGTTTTGCAAGAGAGCCACCGCACAGCAGCAAAACAAACGAGCGACCAAGTCTAAAATGGCAAGACGAAGACGACTGATGAGCACCGTGGCCAACCGGAGATCGACACGCCAAAGTGCTTCTGATTGCCCTTATTGTTTCTCTTTGAGATATCGGCGCATACTCCTTGGTCGCACGCCTTCACACCCGCTTCCCTCCTTTTTAACTTCGCTTCCCCCTTCTTGTTTTTGATTGTCTCCGTCCTCGTTTCTTCTTTCTTCTTCGGTTTAGTCTTCAGGTGTTGTGTTTGTTGTTTTTCGTTTCTTTTTCGTTTCTTTTTCTCTTCTCTTCTTGCATTGTTCCTTTTTTGCCCTCCCTTCTCTTCGACGACACCGCTGGAGACCGGAATCGCCTGCTCGTCTAGAATGGGCCGTCTGCTCTGCTCCTTGGTTTAGTTGCAACGCTGGTCGTCAACTTTGTCTTCGGGGTTCGGTCGTCTTTCTCTTCGTCTTATCTTTAGACTTTTTTGTTCCCTTTGCCCTGGAGGCTCTTATGAGGATTTTAATTTCTTTTCTTTTCTTTTCTTTCTTTTCCCTATTTTTTTTCTAGAGTAATTTATTGCTTCTCTTGAAGATACAACCGTCAACATGCCGAATCCATTTACCACCTTTGGACGGTCGATCGCGACATATGCCCGGAACCTCAAGAATGCCCCGGCCGCTCAGTATGCCATCCGGACGGCTGCTGAGTCTTTCATCCCCAGCATGACAACGATGCCTCCGCCGGCATACCGGCCGACGGCAGACCGTCCTGTCAGCTCATCACAGTGGACCTTGGACGAGATCGAGATCGAGAAAGAACGGCTCAGGACGGCGGCCCTGCTGTCATCCGGCCCTCTGCCCTCCACCGTGGTCAAGCCCAGGAAGAAGGGTGGCGCGTTTGATTTTGTTGTCAAGGCGGCCGGCTCCCGCTGGACGTTTCTAGTGACCCTGTTGCTTTTGGCTGCGTGGGCTGCTCTCGGTGCGGTGTATGGACCGACCGATACGTGGCAGGTCATCTTCCAGGATGTATCGTCCATCCAGTGCTACATCTCGGCCACGCTGCTTATGCGGCAGCAGCAGAACTCAACGCGCTCGCTCCTCAACACCATCTGCAGCATGCTATCGCGGTCTCAAGGCAACGAGAACATGGTCCGGAAGCTCACCGAGAAACAATTGACCGCGCTCAAGCAGTCTCGGCGGGCAATGCGAACTGATCTCACAAACGCTCTCGAATCCAAAGAGAGCTTCTTTGACAAGGCGGCCAATTATGTGTCGCGCGCCTTGGGCTCGCTTTCCGCTCTTTTTATTTACTGGGCTGGGATTCTCGTCTGGGTGTTCTTTGGTATTCCACTGGAGTGGTCCAACACGTGGCAGCTCTACGTCAACACGGCCACCGCCCTGGAGCTGACCTTCACCACCATGTTCCTTCAGAACGTCCGTCGCCAGCACGAGGAATACCTGGAGCGCTGCCTGAAGTCGATCGACATCCTGGACCGCGATCTCGAGATGGACCTGCGCCGCATGACCGGCGACATGCAGCCTAACCCCGTGGTCGAGTCCCAGCCGCTGCGCCTCAGCCGGACCGAGAAGGCCATCGACTTCTGGGCGTTCATCGTCGGCGGGTCGGTGGGCGTCTTCCTGTCGTGCGCCGTCGGCATCGCGTGGCTGTCGGTCGGCGACATCATGCAGTTCGACGACAACTGGTGGCTCATCATCGGCACGTACACGGGCCTGATGGGCTTCATCGACGGCTTTGTGCTGCGCAACGTACACCACCGCGAGACGATCACGGCGGACAAGCACTTTGCGATGCTGGCGGAGCAGGACTTCAAGGTCTTTACGATGCTCGACATCCCCCTCCCCGAGGACCTGCGCGGCAATCAGGGCAAGAAGGCGCCGATCGCGTCGCGGATCTCGCGCTGGATCGGCCACGTCTGCGAGGTTCCCGGCGCCACGACCGCCAGCGTCGTCGCAGTTGTTGCTCTGCTGGTTATCGCCTCGGCGATGCAGTGGACGGAGACGGGCCAGCTGCTCTGCAACACGCCGACGATGATCGTCGAGGGCTTCCTGCTGCTGATGCTGATCGAGGGCCACAACAGCGCCGAGGGCAAGCGCCGCACGCAGTACACAGACATCCTGGACCGGCGCCTGATGCTGGAGAGGCGTGTCGCCGCGTGGGACGACAAGTGGGAGCTCGACCTCGACATCGACGACATCAGCATCATCGACGTTCTGTCGGTCAGCGAGAAGTACAAGGAGTAGAGGAAGTGGGAAGCGGCGATGAGGTGTGCAAACGTGGTTGAGGTTTTATTGCGTGGGCCCTGGTTCGATAAATTGAGTTCATTCTTTACTTGTGTCTATTTGTTTTTGTGCTACTGGCTGTTAAATATTCATTCTTTTGTTTAACGATACATCTACAGGTTACGAACATATACATATACAAAATTATACATAGACTAAAACGAAAAAAAAAACACAATAAAACAATAAAACATAGGGGGTAGCAGACATCATGGAAGACTAAACACAGCATATCTCATGGCAAGTAGGTGACATTGGAGCACACTGTTTATTATCGAGTTGATATTCTGATATTCTGAAGCACTCTAAACTTTTTTGCTAGCCCCTATCATAACGTGTTGTGTATGATGTAGTGTATGTATCTTATATGCAGTCATTAAAACCAGCCAACCCGTTCGACCGTCACCGCGCTGACAAAAATACCGAGAAGGAAACGCCAAGTAAGTCAAAGACGATACGACCAAGAGCGTTACGGGGAATCAAAAGAAGAAGAAAAAAATGGAGACAACGAGAGGAAAGAAAGACATGAGAGGAAAAGGGAGACGGGAAAGGAACAGCAAAAGGACGAACATCCAAACTCAGCCCACCACCTCACGCAAAATGCACGTCCACGCGCTGCTCGGTCGACTTGCTGCCGACCTGCAGGCGCCACTCGGGCTCGCCGTTGAAGCGCATGGTCAGGCGCATGCCGTCGACCATGCGCAGGCCCCGGGCGTCGTCGACGACGGGCAGCTCGTGGAAGGGGGTGTCGTAGTCGCAGTAGATGGTGCAGAGCAGGGCGCAGCTGGCGTCGCGGCGGTGGGGCGGCGGCATCTGGTCGCTGGTGTAGATGAGGAACTTGGTCTGCTTGCTGGCCGAGCTGGTGACGTACTCGTAGAACTTGTGGGAGACGGGCTCGCGGTTGTCCATGACCTCGCCCTGGGTGAGGTACCACTGCATGCGCCAGACGCGCTGCTGGCCGTCGGGCTCGGTGCTGATGCGGTCGCGGTCGGGGCCCGAGAGGACGACGGGGGGGTAGGCGAGGTGGAGGGGGACGCCGGTCTCGACGCCGTAGCTGTGGCGGGCGATGCGGACGTCCATCTCGGGGAGGGCGATGAGGTGCTGGCGCTGGCGCTCGTCGGCGGCGGCGACGACGTCCTTCTGGGAGAAGGCGTTCTTGAGCAGCTTGATGACGGCGCCGCGGGCGACGGCGGACCAGGCGCGCTGGGGCTGCATGACGTTGCTGTACTCGGTCTGGAGCTTGCGGTGGAGGTAGCGGGAGCTGCCGAGGCCGCCGACGAGGATGATTTTCTGGTATTTGTTAGTGAAGGGAACACAAGGGAGAGAGAGAGAGAGAGAGAGAGAGAGAGACAAATACAAAAAGGGGAGAAAAAAAACGTACCTTTGGCGGCTTCCCCTCCTGGGCCACAATCTTCTGGTTCTGGTCGTTGATCAGCTGGCGGATGCCCTGGTACGTGTCGTCGAAGAAGCCGACCACGGTGCTCCTCTTCAGCACCATCTTGTTGGCGCCCTTGAGCCGCGAGAAGGCCGAGAAGGCCTTGATGGGCGGGTGCAGGTAGTACTCCTGCTGCAGCTCGCTGCCCGAGAACGACCGCTTGATGGCGTACTCCCACTCGTCGTTGACGAACTTGCGGAAGTCGGCCGGGTCGCAGTTGTCGAACTTGAGCCCGGACAGGTGCTTCATGTGGTGCTCGAACTTGTCGTCGACCATGAAGGCGCCGCACAGCTTGCCGTCGCCCTTGACGGCCTCGTGGATCACAAAGGGCGTCGTCTGCACCACCTTGTAGCTGATGATGTCGATGGTGCCGCCGCCGCAGTCCACGACCATGAACGTCTCGCCCACGGCCATCTCCGGGTACTCGCGGCGGTCCAGCAGCGTCGCCAGCGCCGCCGCCTCGGGCTCCTCGACCAGGATCAGCGTCGTGTCGGCGATGTCGCGGCGCTGCAGGATGCCGGCGCGGCGCGCCGCGTCCTTCATCATGGTGCGCGCGTACTGCGGCCAGATGGCCGGGATCGTCAGCGCCACCTTGAAGGGCAGGTTCTGCAGCGCCTGCGCGTCGATCTGCAGCTCGATCTCGCGCAGGCCGTGCTGCCACAGGTTGCGCAGGTAGTCGGCCACGAGGTCGACGACGCCGTCCTCGCCCAGCAGGCTGGCCTGCTGGCGCGCCGCCTGCAGGTACGGCGAGTGGCGGATGTCGGCGCGGATGTCCTCGTCGCGCAGCAGCAGCAGCTTGAACCACTTGATGGGCGCGTGGCCCTTGTCGACGAGGTAGCCCCAGGCGCCCGTGCGCTGGTCGTACTGCGTCGGCACCTGCACCTCGTCGCGGCCCTTGATGGCGGAGCCGACGCAGGGGTACTGCTGCACGTCCTTGATGTCGGTGGGGTCGCCGGAGAAGGCCCAGGACACGCCCGAGTAGGTGGTGCCGAAGTCCATGCCGATGGCCACGAAGCGCGCGGCCGACGGCGGCATGGGCTCGATCTTGCCGCTGCCGCCGGTCACGGCGGGCGCCAGCTCGGGCACGTACGTGGGGATGCTGGGGATGGGCGGCGCGGACCGCGGCTGGTAGGGCGGGATGGCGGGCGGGATATTGTGCGGCAGGCCGGACGGCAGGCTGGAGAGGCCGGGGAAGTGGGAGAGGCTGTTGTGCAGGGCCGACATGGTCGGCACGGTGGGCATGGACAGGCCGGCGGCGGGGTTGGGCGCGGCCGCGTTGGGTTGTGGTGGCGGTCGTGCCCTAGCTGGTGCGACGCCGCGTGTGTTGTTGTTGTTGTTGATGTTGTGGTTGTGGTTGTTCGATGGCAGCGGCGGCTGCGACAGCTGCGGTGTCGGCGGCGCCGACGGCATGGACATCTGGTCGAGCGTCAGGTTCGGCGGGAAGCGGAACCGCATGGCCGGGATGTTGGGCCCCATGGGCCGCGGCGAGGCGCGCGACGACGAGGGCGACATCAGCGAATCGGTGTCTGCCGAGGTGGACGCGAACGAGGGCCGGCGCGCCGGGTCGAGCTCGTGGGCCGGCGCGATGTTGATGCTGCCGCCGGTGCTGCTGAGGCTGCCCGAGATCTGGCCGTCGTTGGGCAGCTCGTGGATCCAGCTGCGCAGGGACCGGCGGTCGGGGTGGCCCTGGAAGGAGTACTGGAAGCTGTAGGGCCGGGGGGCGGCGACGGGGGGTGCGCCGCCCGAGGAGGTAGGCAGGGAGTCCGGCGAGTCGGACAGGTAGGAGGAGTTGGCATTTGTGGTGGTCGCTGTGGCGGTGCTGGTGGCCTTGCTGGCCGTGGTGGTGGCCGTCGGTGGCCGCTGTGCGCCGTCGGGCTGCGGGGGGCCGAAGAAGCCGTTGGGCTCGCCGTCACGGTCGGTCCGGGACGTCGTGGGCGAGAGGTCGGGCGTGTCGCCGTAGTCGCCGTGGGTCTGTGGTTGGGGGCCGCTGCGCTGGGGGAGATCGCGATAGTAGCTCCAGCGGCTGGAGCCCGAGTAGTCCATGGCGGCGGATGCGGAAGAAGACAGAGACTGATTAGTCGACGAGAAGGAAACAGAAGCACAGGTGACGATGTTCAGACCTCAGGCCGACGAGATCGCGAGGCAATGCGGTCTGGCGATGGGCCGGGTGCAGTCTGGGATGACGGAGGATTCGAAGAAATACCAGACGGAAGAGAGAGAGAAGACAGGCACGAGCAGGTGGCAAGAAGTCGGGGTGAGTTCAGGTTGGAATTAAGGTTGAATTCGGGTTGGAAGAGAATGGAACATGGAACGCATGCATAAAGGACACACTGCAGCCTTCTCTGGCGTGCGGCCGCCAGCCCAGGTTGCGTCGGTGTTGGCCGCCGGAACCCCTCGTCGTCTGGAATGTCTGGTTCCTGGCCGTCTCTGGCCGGTGTGTAGCTCGCGCCTGGCTGTTGGGTTCTGGCCTGCGTTTCCCTGTTTCTCGTCGGAAAGGATTTCCACGAGGCTGAGAAAAGGGGGGGGGAGGAGGCCTGAGAAGCAAGGTGCAGCGAGGCCGGCCGGGACAGAAGAAAGGCGACCAGAAGGTAGGCCAGCAGCAGGAATTGCCGAGGACAGATCGCAGGGGAGTTCAGAGCACAGAGAACAGAGCACGGAACAGAGCACAGAGAACGGAATCGGCCTCGTTCTTTTCTTCCCTCTTCTCCAAGGCCCGGCCCAGCCCAGCCCAATGCGGTGATGCTGCGCTGTCAGGCGCCCTTCCTTGGGCTCTGCTAGCCCGACCCATGGCTTGCTCTCAGCCTCTCTCATTTCCCTCTTCCCTCCTCCCACTCCCTCCCACTCCCCCGCTCTTGCGCTGGCTCGCCTCCTCTTTTCCCTGGCTTGGCTGCGTGGGCTACTGCATGGCGTGCATGGCGTTCCGGCTGCGCGCGCTCTCGAGCAACGACAGCCAATCATTGCTCAGCCTTGTCTAAGCCACACTGCAACCCCCCCGCTCCGCTCCTCTGCTGCGTGTTTCCCACCCGTTTTCCTCACCCTTTCTCTCGCCTTTTCCCTCTCATTTTCCCTCTTCCACTCTGCCCCGTCGTTGGGCTTATCTGCGAGGCAGACTGGGTCTAGACGCCTCTTTTTTTTCATGGCTGGTGCGGGGGGGGGGGGGGGGGGGGGGGGGGGGGGGGGGGGGGGGGGGGGGGGGGGGGGGGGGGGGGGGGGGGGGGGG
>WNYD01000340.1:0-10398 GCA_021396205.1 Sporothrix brunneoviolacea
TCGGACGCCCGTGACGGTCGCGACGGCCGCACCGCCGCTGCCGCCGCTGTCCGTCTCTTCCGTCGTCGTCGTCTCCAGCGACGCCACGCGGCCCCGGACAAACCGCACGCGGCCCGTCGCGCGCACGCGCCGCAGCAGCCACGCCATGCTGGCGGCGGCGTCGGCCCAGCCGCTGGCGCCGTTGAGGTAGCCCCAGTCGCCGGCGGTGCCGCCGGTGCTGAGGGCTGCGCGGATGGCCTCTGGGTCGGGGAGCTCTTTCAGCCTGGGGGGTGGGGGGGGGTCAGCAACACTATGAATACTACTCCTGTCGTTTCTTCCCCCGGAGAGGGCTGCTCACGTCTCGGCCAGGTACGGGTCGCCGGCGGCCAGGGCCTGCACGTTGGCCCAGCTCTCGCGGACATAGTCCATGCCGGTCTTCTTCTTGTCGGCTGCTGGCGGCGCCTCTTCGTCCGCCCCGCTCGCCGCGTCCGCCACGAGGATGAGGCCGCTCTCCGTGTACCGCCCGCCGCCGCCGATGTAGTCGTCGCCGCCTACGTCGTCGTCGTCATCATTCGAGGGGGCCCGCCTCTTGGCCCCCCGCCAGTAGGCCTGCGCCTCGGCGGCCAGCGCGGCGTACGCCGGGTCGGCGTAGTCGGCGCGGATGATGCGCGAGCTGTCGATGCTGGCGGCGTCGCGGGCCGGGAAGTGGTTGTCCTCGTCGTCGCCGGCGTCACCCCCCGACCCGCGGTCCACCACGGTAATGGTCGCGTCGGCAAAGGCGGCCCGCCGGGTGAGGGCCTCGGCGGTGCCCAGGCCGAAGACGCCGCTGCCCAGGATCAGGACCGACCGGGGCGGGGCGAATGTCATTTTAAGGGCGCACGTGTGGGAGGGATGCGAGATTGGGCTGTGTCAACCAACAGATAAGCAAGCGGCTCGGCCCAGACGATGGTGCAGCAGATGATGTCAAAGTGGTCCCAGGACACCTCCTGGTTCTGGCCGCTATACGAGAAGGGTCGCCTCCGTCCCTTTATACCCGATGCGACACAAAATTGGCACTCTATCGTGTGCAGTCCACTTTTTTTGAACATAACGGCGCGGAGATCGTTCGAGAAGATGCCCTCGATGCTGCGCTAAGATACGGGCAGCGCAGCCGAAGCACGCAGCGGCTTGCAACTTGCAGCACGTCTTTTCCAACGAAGCCCCCCGCAACCGCCCGCCGCTAGCCGCCGCACAGGGTCCTCTGCAGGCTGGGACGCCGTCCCGCCGAACGTCTTCTCTTGACGATCGCGAAATGCCGCTTACATCCGCGGACCCCGAGCGGGCACATCGCGCCCTTCAGGAGGCATACTGCGCCCTTTGCAAGACATGTAAGCTCTGGGCCGCTCTACAAGGTGACGACAGAGGGCCGTATAGACGGTCGTTTTTCGGCGGGAACAAGGCTCGGGGAATCTCTAATGCAACATGCTGGCGCCGCTGCGCCGCTCCCTGTATCGCTATTCCGACTGTTTCCCTTTCATGGCGAAACGAAGACGCGCGGTTTGCAGCCCTTCCAATATCAACCTTGCCGCCGTGTCCAGACAGAAGCAGCGAGAAGAACCCCCAAGCCCCCAATACGTCCCACCCAAAGTGAGCACCATGCTACGACATCTCTCTCCTGGTCAAGAAGCTTGTCAGGATGCTCTGCGTCGGACCGCGTGCGACGTGATCGAGGACAGCTACCCCGGCCAGAGTGTTACCAAAAACTACTGTCCAGACTGCGAGGCAGCCAGAGAAGAGGAAGCGGCCAGCAGAGAGAGATAGGCGGCTGGAGGTGCCTAGTTTGTATGGCCCAGGCTTAGAATATTCATGTTCCGCTGTGTGTGCTGTATCGTCAAAGTTCGCGGCATTTGCCGCTGCTGTTCCCATGCTCCCCAAATTGCAAGAGATATCAGCTTGATGCGAGCCACTTGGCTTTATTTCGGGCGTCGCACGCGTCTTTCCAAGCGCGCTGCTTCTTCCCCCACGCCTGGCATTCCAGCGCCTTGGCGTCGCAGACGTCCTGTGAAATACACTACGCCGGATTCACGTAGCCAATGTTCAGTCCGAGCGCAGACAGGACTGCGGTACGCAGAGCTGTCAGCATGTCGTACCGGCTGTGCGAGCAGCCCCAGGCGACATCGCCAATATTGCCGGCATCGCCAGCAGAAGCAGTCAGCAGAGTCTCTGTGGACGGCAGCCGGCCGTCTTGCAGCGCGCGCCACTTGCCGTCGTAGTCGTCAATCTCGCCGAGTAGCTCGCGCCCTGTGAAGATGGCAAACAGGCAGGCGCCGACGGCGCGCTGCTCGCTGGCCGGGGCGGCAGTGCCGTCGACATAGTACGGCAGCATCCCGCCACCTGGCAGCTCCGCCCCGGCGCGGTCCATATTGCCAAAGTCACACAGCTTGATGTGGCACCCGCCCTCGGCATCGACGTCGGGGAGAATGTTGGGTCAGGATGGCATCGCATAACGAAGAGAGGTCACATGATCTGAAATTGCCTATTTGGGACCGACCTTCCACCATCGCCAAAAATGGAGCTCCAACGGCCATTCACCATCTATCATCTCGCCCGCAACAACAGCGACAACAGCGACAACCACACCAACCACAACAACCGTGATGCGGCCCGTCTTATAGCACAGCTCGATGGCAGCGAGGCTGAGCAGTGCTCTCGCCCCCCACCCCCGACCGCAGCGATGTCGTCCAACTTCAACGCCCGCTTCCCGCCGAAGCCCGTCAACAAAAAGTCCATCTTCGAGCGCCAGCGCGCCGAGGCCGAGGCCAAGCGCCAGCGCGAGGCGGCCGAGACGGCTGCCGTCTACGAGGACTTTGTGAAGAGCTTTGACGATGGCGGCGCGAGCGCGGCGCCTGGGCGCGGCCCCTCCCACGCGACCGGCTTCCACGGCGGCGCGCATCAGCAACAACAACAACAACCTCCTCCTCCTTCCTCGATGCCACAACCGAAAGGCGGCGCCACCGTCGGCAGCACGGGCGGGCGGCGCCATTTCAGCATGCCGTCGACGGGGCCCTCGGGCCTGCGCAACAGCGGACCGGGCAGCTTAGGGCCGGCGGCGCCTGGGAGCGCCAGCGGCGGCGGCAGCAGCAGCTACACAGATCGACGATACCGCGACGAGCCAAGTCGTACAGTCGGCGGCGGTGCTGGGCTGGGGGGCAGCCGGCTTGCCTTCGGCGACGACGATGACAGCAGCGACGAAGAGGGCCAGATCGGCGACAGCGGCAGCAGGAGGCGAGCTGGCGGCGGGGCGGGTGTCGGTCTGGGCGGCGGCGGCGCCAGCACCAGCTCGGCGGTCGACCGCGCCGAGGAGAAGGCCACCTCCAAGCCGACCATCCGCCTGGCCAACCTGCCGCCGGGAACCTCGCCTGCCGCGGTCAAGGCCCTGGTGGCCGGCGGCAGCAGCCTCGCCGTGGACGGCGTCCGCATGCTGCCCGCGTCCCCCGCGGGGCCGACCGACCGCAAGTCCGTCACGGCCATCGTCACCCTGGCGGCCGACACGGCAGCCAGCGACATCGACGTCGCCGTCAGCGCCCTGCAGAACCGCTACCTCGGCTACGGCTACTACCTCAACCTGCACCGCCACCTGTCCTCGGCGGTGGTGGCCTCGTCCGCGACCCTGGCCGCCGGCAGCGCGGCGCTGTCGTCCTTGGCCAGCAGCGGCGCTGCCAGCGCGCAGCCCTTTGGCGCGAGACCCGTCCCTGCCCCTTCCAAGCCCGACGGGCCTCCTGGCAGCGCGTTCTCTTCTTCCGCGGCCTCCGGATTTGCGCCGCCCTCCTCCTTTCATCATGGCGGCGGTGGCGGCCGACAGTTTGGCCACCACAGCCGGGGCGGCGGCATCCCTCCGCCTTCTACGTTTCACAGCGGCGGCGGCGGCGGCGGCGGGGCCAGCAGCCACGACGGCATTCTCTACGTGCCCGTGCGCCCCCCGCGCGACATCAAGAAGCTGCGGATGATCCACAAGGTCATCGAGGGCGTCCTCGACCAGGGCGCCGAGTTCGAGGCGCTGCTGATGAGCCGGCCCGAGGTGCAGCGCGACGAGAGGTGGGCCTGGATCTGGGACGCCCGCAGCGAGGCCGGCGTCTGGTACCGGTACCGGCTCTGGGAGACGGTCACCGGAGGGGGCGGAGGGACGCTGTCGACGACCAAGACCAAGCGGGGGGGCCAGCAGGGGAAATACGTGCCCCTGTTCGAGGGCGGCCACGCCTGGAAGGTGCCGGACCGCCCGCTGCCGTACGAGTTCGGCACGAGCCTGGCCGAGCTGGTCAGCGACTCCGAGTATGACTCGTCGGACGACTCAGAGATGGACGACGACAACACCAAGAACAAGGAGGTGGCCGGCGACGGCAACGACGAAGACGCGTTCCTCAACCCCCTCGACAAGGCGCGGCTCGCCCACCTGCTGGCGCGGCTGCCGACGACGCTGTCGAAGCTGCGCCGGGGCGACATTGCGCGCGTGACGGCGTTCGCCATCGCGCACGCGAGCCGGGGCGCCGACGAGATCGTCGACATGATCGTCGCCAACGTGGAGCGGCCGTACGCGTACACGGCGGCGAATCCGAGCTACCAGAAGCCAGACGCTGCCGCGGAGACCGCCGCCCCCGACACCAGCGGCGCTCAGCTGGTCGCCGTCTACGTCGTGAGCGACATCCTGTCGTCGTCGGCGACGAGCGGCGTCCGCCACGCGTGGCGGTTCCGCCAGCTGTTCGAGGCGGCCCTGCGCGGCCGCGGCGTGTTCGCGTCCCTGGGCCGGCTCGCCGAGCGGCTGCGCTGGGGCCGGCTGCGCGCCGACAAGTGGAAGCGCAGCGTCGGCCTCGTGCTGAGCCAGTGGGAGGGCTGGTCCGTGTTCTCGGCCGAGACGCAGGCGCACTTCGTCTCGACCTTTGAGAACCCGCCCAGCCTCGCGAGCAAGAAGGACGAGAAGGGCGCCGCCGAGGCGGGGGCCGCGGCTGCCAGCGCCGCCAAAAAGGGCCGGTGGAAGACGGTCGACAGCAGCGCGACAGCTGTGCCCTCCGCCGAAGAAGCGGCGTCTGGGTTTCGCCCTGCGGAGGTTGGTGCTGCTGCTGCTGCTGCTGCTGAACCCGATGCCGACGCCGAAGGAGCGCAGACCGACAGAGACAGGGACAGAGGCGGGGACAGCGACGGGGACGCCGACGACGAGTGGGCCTACCGGTCCGAGTACACAGACGACGAGGCGCTGGACCTGGCGTGCATGGACGACGAGGACATTGACGGCGAGCCGATGCCAGACGAGGACGACGACGGCGGCGGCGCGGACGGCCTCGACATCAACGGCATCCCCCTGACGGCGGAGGAGATCCGCGCGCTGGTGGGCGACATTGCCGAGATGAGCGAAGAAGGCGAGATCGGGTCCGACGACGACGCGTACGAGATGAGCGGGCTGTCTGCGATGAGCAGCGGCGGCGGCGGCGACGGAGACGATCAGGACGACCAAGACGACGATCGAGAGGACGGGAGCGACGTCGAGATGGAGGATGCCGGCCCTCCTGCTGCGGGCGGCGGGGAAGCCAGAGCAGAACCAGACAGAGCACAGCAGGCAGACCGAGCAGAGCAGAAAGACCAGACAAGGCTGGCCGGGCGGTTCCAGATCGCGGGAGGCACCCCGTCAGGGGCGGCGGCAACGACGACAGGACCGCGGAAGCGAATGCGCGCGGCAGACATGTTTGCCGACCCAGAGACCGAGGGCGGCGACGAGGAGTGAAAAAGGGGGGGGGGGGCGACCGAGGAGTGGCCGATTGCGCAGAAGACGAAAATGAGGTAAAGAAGGAAAATAACCAAGAACGGGGGAGACAGAAAGACCAGAGAGATGTCTCATGTGTGTGTCTGTGCATGTGTGACACGACTTTGTCAGACTTACCATGATACCACCCCAGATTAAAGCTGACAAAAAAAGATGAACATCCATGACAGCGGTTTTTATGTTTTTCTATTTTGTTGTTTTGAATATTGATCCAGATGCCCTGCTTTTACTTCACCGCCTTCACTCACACCCCCCCTTTTTCTCTTTTGAGTTTGCAGCAGGACGCCATGCCGACCTTGTGCCCATCACAATTCGCCTCCTTTCGGGGGACCTGAGAGAACGGTCAGAGACAAATGTGGCGGGCGACCACGTCTGTGTTCTCGTCGTGTGTCTCGGCAGCACAGACTGCCGCGTAAGATACCGGCGACGTGGTACGAGATGCAGGGCTGAGGGAGGGAGGGGGTGGACAATCGACAGCGCGGCGACGAGTTGCGAGGAAGAGCGGAAAAAGAAAAGAGGACCAGAAGACGGCCATCAGCAGCCCCCCCCCTTTCAGGTGGACGTGGTCTCGCCCGTGCCTCGACAGCCTCGCCTTGTCGTCCCCGGCTACCCCAGATATTCGCTTCCCTGCCCCCATCGGCCAACACGAGGGCTACGCCGTGGCCCCGTCTTGCACCTCGTTGCCGACCTACGCGCCGCCATCACCAGTTCTCTCAGCAATCCCTCGACGACCTTGTTTTCTCTCTTGCCATCTGCGGCAGAGGCCCTGGTTGACAAGACGTCTGCGGCGATCGCTGGTCCCACCACCACGGGCTGGTGATGTGTCAATATTGTGACCCCGACGATGCCATGATTCCGACAACAACAGCAAATATCAGCGTGGGGTGCATGTGCTTATGGGGGGAAAAGGCGCGAAGGTGC
Organism: Sporothrix brunneoviolacea; assembly: GCA_021396205.1. Lineage (NCBI taxonomy): Eukaryota > Fungi > Ascomycota > Sordariomycetes > Ophiostomatales > Ophiostomataceae > Sporothrix > Sporothrix brunneoviolacea. The sequence goes on from WNYD01000340.1 coordinate 6,692, forward strand.
TGAGCCGGGGAGGGAGGGGAGGGAACGGGACAGCACGCTTCCGAGTCGATCTCATTTCTTATTTTGTCCTCTTCGCCAAACAGAGACTGGGGCAGGGCTCCTCATCCCCCCCCTTCCCCCCACGAGACATGGCGTTCTGTTTGTTCAACGTGGGTTTTGCGCGCGTCGACGGCGAGGCCGTCCCGGCCCACTGGAAAGACACGAGAGAAACAAGGATGGAGAGAACAGAGACAGAGAAGACAGACAAGGAAGACAGACAAGGAAGACAGACAAGGAAGACAGACAAGGAAGGCAGACAAGGAAGACAGAACAAGGTGCTGCGAGGGTGAGACAGACAGTTTTGCCATCGCGATGCCGGCCTCCCGCGCCCGCTCTGTTGTCACATCTCATGCATGGCAAGACACGAGGAGGCGCTGTCCAGATTGGGCAGACGGCGGAGAGAGGGCAATAGAGGGAGAAGAAAAAAAGAAGGGCCGCTGGAGAGAGAACGAGAACTAAATCAAACAAAAACAACCCAAAAAACTAATAATACATAGTAAAATGAACAACGCCTCTTTATTTGTCTCTTGTCTGTTCGGCATCCGGGATTCGCGCGTCCACGCTACTGTACGCCCGGGGGTCCTCCTGTGCAGCAGCAGGGTCTGATCAATGGCACGGAGAGTAAAGAAGACGACAAAAAAAAAGAAAGAAAGATAAAAAGAAAGGGTCGGACAAATCTCGCCAGATCCGACGCACCGGACAGCCCGGCGCCCCCCCTCTCCTGGATTTTGTTTGTATTTTGTATTTTGTATTTTTATTTTTGGCATGCTTATTGCCTTCTGCATTGTTGCACGGACAAAGACATCAAATTTCGCAGATGCTGCGTGGTGGTCATCCCGGGCTGTGAGATGGCAGTCCTCGTCGTCGGGAATGCTGTCGAGACTATTATCGCCAGGATGCCAATATTCCTTTAGTATTCCAGTATCATTATTCCATTATCACACCTAGCCCTATAGCTGCGCCCGCCTTCCCTCTCTGTTCGTCCGTCGAGAGCCGACTTTGCGTGCGCGGGTGCCACCACCCCCTTCCTTCCCAAGGGGACTCCTCCGTCCCCACCTTTCCCAGCCGCGTGGACCAATGGAAACTTGCTCAAACTGGACGGCCCAGCTTTTCTGGGTCCTGTCCGTCGCACGCCCAGCAGCTGCTGCAGGCGCAGCCCGTGAGATGCTGCAGCGCACTGCTAGCAGGGCAGGAACCCCGCCAGAATACAACGACGTCTGGTCTCGTTTCTTTTTCTCTCGTTCCTCACACGGCAAGAGCGTCTCTGCGCGGGACGCGAATACGTCCAGAAGTGTTCTTTCCTGCCGCGCCGCACAAAAACGGGGAAGGAACAAGAAAAAGACGAGCAGACCAGGATGGGAAGGACGGGACTGCTGCAATTGGATGCTCTGCAACGGCTTATTGCCAACTCTGGCTCCTAGACTGGCCGTCGTTCTCGGGTGCTCTGGCATCTGGAATTCTGGCATCCTGGCATCCTGGCATCTTGTGCCGTTTCAGTAGACGCTGGAAAATCTCAGCTGCACAGTTTGGTTGCAAGCTATCTTCTTGCCTGGATGCCGCCCAGTCCTTCCCTTCCGTCCACCTTCTACGCACAGAGGGGCGACGGTTGCCCCTTCCTCTTGCGAGTCCTCCGTAGTATCTTAGTTCGAAACGGAAGGAAACTAAGCCCACATCCGCAGCGTCCTGGTCCTACTTTCCGTTCCCGGCCATCTTCTACTCTAGTGTGCGAAAAGCTTGCCTTCCGTATCTCTTGCGTGGCTTGCGTGCGCGCGCGCGCGGCGTTGGCAGTGCCAGGTTCTGCTCTAAGTCCGCACAGCATACTGTATGGCGTGTTGCTATTTCCTGTTCTGGCTGACAAAAATAAAAAATAAAACAATAACGGCGGCCTTTCCTTTTTCCTCTTTTTCTTCAACAACCTCACTTCACGTCGTCTACTCCCCCCCCTCCCCCCCCCCCTTGCGTCCCTCTCGGCTTGTCTCTTTTGGTCGCTGGTCGAAACATCAAGAAACAAACGAGGGACCAGCAGCACGGACTCCTCTGCACGAAACACCAGACTAGGGACGAACAAGGGTCTCGACCTCTTCGGCGTGCGATCCGCACACCTCTGTGCCTCCTCAGCCCGCCGCCGCCTTTCCAGTCTCTCCCGCTCGCCGTCTCTCCCGCTCGCAGTTCGCAGTTCGCAGTTCTCTCTCCCGCTCCGCGCCAGGCTGGCATCGCAAAAACAGACAGCAACCTTGCCACCTGTCTGACGTCCAGTTCCGTGTCTCGCCCTCGCCCTCGACCTCCTCGTCGTCGTCCCGCATCCCACCCTGCCTGCGACTTGGCCCTCCCTCCCTTTCTCCTCTTCTGTCAACCTCCCATCTTGTCCCTCCTTGTCCTTCCATCTCTTCCACCGCCGCCGCCGCCGCCGTGTCTCTCGCTACCTCTGCGCTGGGTGCCCGGTTCGCTCAGCCGGTTTTTAGTCTCCTGGGCTCCTCTTCTCTGGCTTCTCTCACACCCCCCCCCTCTCTTTTCTTTTCTTTTCCACCCCCCCAGTCTGACCACCACTGCTCCTGGACTTTCTTCTTTGCCGGTCCTTGAACTATTCGAGCCTTCTTTTCACGCCTCGGTCTCTCCCTCGTGGCCCATTTCTCTTACTTTCATCCCCCCCCCGTCTTCTCCAATCCTTACCCCATCCTCTCATCCCTTCTTGTGACACGCCTAGTCATATATTCGATTCCCCTTTATATTACCGCCACCCGCTCTCGTTCCCCTCGAGCCGCCATTCCTTCTCTCTCTTTTGCACCTGCACCGTTCGCATGGAAACTGCCTCACCTTGACAGCCCACTTCTGGTGTTGAGCAAGTTTCTGCACCGCGACCCTTCCGCGCCCCCTACTTCTCTCCTTGGCCCTTGACCTCGGTCCAATCAAACGACGTCAGCGGCAGAGAAGAAGACTGAGGGCAAAAGCAGCATAGAGAGAGGCAGGAGAGAATACCGCAATACTGCGCGGGATCAGCGAACGAGACAGCCCAAGAGCAGCAAGGCCGGCTGATCGTCGGTACCTTGCTTGACCGGACGGGCTGCCGCGAATCGAGCGCAGGGCCCCCGAGTGCAGGAGTGCAGGCCATCGCAGCGCAGAAGCGGCTGCAGCGATTGGGACGACTGTGACGACTGTGACGACTGTAACGACTGTACCGGCTGTGGCCAGTGACGCAAAAACGTGGCCCGGATAGCAGATCTAGGGAACCGCCCCCCAAGTCGGACAGGCAGACAGGGCGTGCGAGGAACCACCACCATCTCGACAGCAGCGCAACGGACGTGCGTCTGCAACGGCGAACTCCTCTCTCTCTCTCTCTTTCGCTCTCTGCATGTCCTCCCCCGAACGACCACTGACGATCTTGGATACGACGTGCGACGGGAGCCAAGACACGCAGCAACCCGGTGTTGACTCTCGCCCTCCTCACTCTTCTTGTGACTGACCCAGTCCCGGCCTGTCATTCACTCGGGTCTTGCCTAGCGGCTCTTCCCTTCAGGTTCCCCCCCTGCTTCTTTCTTGTCTAGCCTCTCTTTTGTTTGTTAATTTGTTTCTTTTATTCTTCTCGCATTTTCAGGGGGGGGGGGGGGGGGGGGGGGGGGGGGGGGGGGGGGGGGGGGGGGGGGGGGGGGGGGGGGGGGGGGGGGGGGGGT
>WNYD01000341.1:0-15953 GCA_021396205.1 Sporothrix brunneoviolacea
TGCCCAGGGCCCCCACCACCCCGCCCGACCACCGGGTCGCGGGCTGCAGCCGCGGCGGGCCCCCCCAGCGGCGGCCCCCCGCCGCCACGGCGCCGGTCGTGAGCAGCGGCGGCGGCACCGCCAGCAACGGCACCACCATCTCGTCCGACGCGTCGGCCCCGCTCGAGTGGTACCGCCCGCTGATGCCGACGTCGGGCCCGCACAGCCTCGACGCGTTTCCCACGCTCGCCGACACGCTCAACAGCCGGCACATCGCGGCGGCCGTGGGCAGCGCCAGCGGGCTCAAGATGTGCTTCGCGGCCATGTCCAAGGGCTACTCGGCGATCGCGATCCAGGCGTTCACGACGGCGCACCGGCTGGGCGTGCTGGAGGACCTGCAGTGGGCGATGGGCTCGCTGGTGCCGGGGCGCGTCAAGCAGACGGAGGGCGCGCTGACGGGCATGGCGCCCAAGGCGTACCGGTGGGTGCGGGAGATGGAGGAGATCAGCGACACGTTCGCCGAGGAGGGCGGGTTCGAGCCGGACCTGTTCCGGGGCGCGGCGGGGGTGTTCCGGGCGGTGGCGGACGACACGGTGCTGGGGCAGGAGAAGATCGGGCAGCGCAAGCGGGGGCGGACGGCCGAGGACGTGGCGTCGGCCGTGGCGGAGGGCCTCGAGGCCAAGCAGAAGAAGCTGAAGAAGGAGGAGTAAGGGGGATGGGGTGGCTGGAAAGGGGAGAGAGAGAGAGAGAGAGAGAGGAAGCTATGAGGTAGACACGATGTGATGTCAGGTTTCTTGTTTTCTCTGGTTTTTTTATGTAAGAAATGAATATGTATATAGTGGGGAGGCTGTTTGTCTTTTCGGGAGTCTCTTTTGAAGCTTGCGTCTACTCCCCTCTCAGAAAGTATTCCCTGTTATGACACGTCCAGAAAACGAGGAGTAGAGAAGATAAAAGAGAGCAAGGTGAAAGGTGAGGGCGAGAGTTAATCACATAGGAGGCAATAAGAGGGAATATGCAAGAACGACCTGCCGTCGTTTTCGGGCAGCACGATTTTCCTGTTTTGATTAATATGCACCAACAGACGACTCGCTTAGGAACTCCTGCAACGCCATTCTATGTCTTTCCTGTTTCGGTCCGAGAGATGAGGCTCTAGACGAACAAAATGTGGTCCTCAGAAAGTAGTCGTGACATGCAGGATGCCGTGGCCAAGAGGGAGGGCATTGTTCGTAGGACAGCGGTCTACGAGATCTGACAGGCAGACACTGCATCGTAAGAGGGAGGTCGTTTAGGACGACATTCTACTCGCCCAGCGGCCGTGCATATGTCGTGGTAACAAAGAGAGACGGCTTGTCGCACGGCGATGCAGGAGGAGATCAAGAAGATCGGACGGAAAACTTGCTTCGGTGCCGCCGTAGACAATGGCAATACAAGACAGAACAGGTCAGGAATCGGGACCGAAGACGAGGGAGATTCTAGACGATGAGAAAGAAGAGCAAGTGCCGAGAAAGTGATGTGCACGGGACGAGATGAAAGAGGCTGAAGAAGGGCGGGAATAAAACGATGAAGCAGGTGTGAAGAAAATGGCGATGCTTTCGGAAGTCGTTTTATGCTTCCCGGTAGTCAGGAAGAATAGGCACTTAAACGGGTTGCGAGAGACGACGAGAGAAACCAGGAAATGCCCAATATCCTTTTAATGAGGTTTAATGTAGGAAGGCGCTCGTTTCTCCTGTTTTCGCGCCTGCCGGCCTTTGTGTTGTATTACCCCTTGCGCAAAAACCGGATTTGCAGCGCTCGGCAAGTGCGCATCAGTGACTTACATCACTGCTTTCCTGTTTTGGTAACACCGTCACATCGTGCACGTGGCGATATGCGATACAACAGACAGGCTCTTTGTCTCTTTGTCTCGTTACTTTCTTTAGTAAGAACATACCTGCTCGTTTATGTCGTACGTTTGCTTTTGCTCTATTCACTCATTCCTCTTTTGGTCGCAATAAACGAAGCACAAGACCCTGCTTTCGCTATCCTTCTCTCTCTTCTATCCCACTCCATCTCGTCCATTCCTATAAAGGTGCGAGAGACGGACCACAACTATCTTAGAGAGCGACTCTCGTTCTCACCTTCTAGGTAGAGCACAAAGACACTTTGCTTCCTGTTCTACACGATGACGACAGAGACAAACGAGTCGGTCGACGAAGACGTCGGACAGGCCGACGGCGCCAAAGGTCGACTGGACGGCGGCAGCAGCAGCGAGTCCATCAGCGACGAGAACGACGACCGTGAAAAAGGAAACAGCGACGACGGCTCAAAGGTAGCCGTGCCCTCCTCCCTGACCGCTTCGAAGCCGCGACCAGATCGTCGACCAGATGCTCGCCGGCTGCCGACACCACCAGAGACACCAGCACAAACACAGAGACAGCCCCAGACAGACACGGCCCTGCCCGTCGCGTCAACGACACGCACCCGCCGCCTCCGCGGATACGTCCGCCCCAACGATGGCGCCGGCCCAGACGCAGGCATGGCCCCCGCGAGCCTTGCACCGTGGCGCAAGAAGAACCACCCAGCACACCGGCAGGACGTCGTGGGTCTCGACGCCCCGCTGACACCGATGGCCCCTCTGCCACCCATCGTGCTCCTCCCTGCTGGCCAGCCGCCGCCGAAGGCCATCCTGGCCGTCCAGCTCAAGATCAACCTGGAGATCGAGGTGATGCTCAAGGCGCGCGTGTGCGGCGACTTGACGCTGTCGGTGCTGTAGGGCAGGAGGACGGGGGACGGTGGAGGGCAATACGGCGGTGATGAAGAATGAAAGAGAGGCTGTCTCAGAGCAGAAGAGCAGCGAGCAATACAGAATGCTGGGGGGACAGACACAACTTAATGCAATGACGATAATCCAGACGACGGATGGGAATAGACCTTGGACATAAGGAGTGGCCACGAATACAAACGGTGTATCTTCGAGTACAAAGAGTACAGCGAGAACTGGGCTGCTTGTAGGATACCATATTTGGGGGTTTTCACGGCATCTGTCATGGCTTGACGAACATGCATTTTTAATACTACAAGGGCGGAATACCAAAAAGCATCGGGTTTTTTTGTCTTTTTCAATTCTCTCCCAAAAATTTGTCCCTGTCGACCCAGCCCCTGTCTTTTGTCTTTTATGTCCCTTGTTTTATTTGGTTTGCCTTCCTACCCGCCCAAAATCAATCGCACCCCCCCCCCCCCCACCTTTTTTGACAGAATTAGCCGATCATGTCCGCATCGTCGCCGTCGTCGTGGACCGCCGCTGGCCCCGATGCTGCCGCAGTCTCGGCATGCGCAGCACCACCGCCGCTGCCCTCCACAAAGTAGTCGGCCATCTCCGCGTCCAGCTCCTCCTGTGTTTTCCGCGGCCGCCGGTTGCCGCCCCGGCCGCCGCCAGCCGCGTTGCTGTCCGTATTGTTGCCACTGTTGTGCCCATTTTGGCCGTTGCGGTTGCCGCCACGGTCGCCACGGTCACCACGGTCGCCGCCACCACCTCTCCGCTCTCCGGGCCGCCGGCCGCCCTCGCGCCGCCGCGGCGGCATAGGACTGCGCGACCGCGATCCGCGACCGCTGCCGCCGCCGCCGCCGCCGCCCCCAGACCCGGGCACATAGCGATCGATGCCCCGGCGCGCGGCCACCGCCAGGCTGGTCCGGTCGTCGTCGTCATCGTCGTCGCCGCCGCCGCCGTTGTTGTTGCTCCTGTCGCCCTGTCTGCGGGGCCGCGAGATGCGCTCCGCCAGGGGCCGGCCGGCGCCCAGGCTGGCCTGCTGCTGGTTGCCGCGGCGGCCGGCGGGGACGATGGACAGGCGGATGGGCTGGCCCTTGGCGTTGGCGCCGTCGTACTCGCGCAGGGCGGCCTTGGCGTCGTCGGCGACCTCATAGGTGACGTAGGCGACGCCCTCGGAGCGGCCGGCGCGGTCGTAGAGCAGCTCGAGGGCGGAGACGGGCCCGATGCGGCTGAAGAGGCCCTCGAGGTCGTCGCGGGTCAGGTCGTAGTGGAGGTTGTCGACGCGGACGCGGGTGCCGTAGCTGGAGCCGCGGGGCCCGCCTGCTCCTCGCTCGGGCGACGCGCGGCTGGGCTGCGCAGCCTTGACGTGGCGGTCGGTGTCTGGGGGGGAATGGTGTTAGCAAGGAAACTCCCCGGTTGGGCTACAGAGGATTGCCAGTCTTGTGCATACCACCATTGTCTTCGTAGCGGTCGTGGACCCATTCCCTGGGAGCATGGACGTTAGCAGGGTGTGTCGTCGTTACTCTCTCCTCGGACGCTCGACACTCGGTGTTTCGTACTCGTCAATCTTTCGAGGGTCGTCGCGGTACGACTGTGTGGGGCCGTTGTCAGTGACGGTCTATTTGTAGAGGAGGTGGTGATGTCACATTGGGGTCGTGGAAAGACAACAGTGGGTTCGCGAGCTCTCTCTGCGCGCACAAAGAGGGCTGTTGTCCGCCTTTTGTCTTCCAACTGGCTCCCCGTTCGTCGCCCACCTTTCGGACCCCGTCGCGCGGGTACTCGTCGCGCCGGTCGCCGCCGCGCCGCCGGCCGCCGCCTCCTCGGTCGCCTCGGTCACCTCTGTCGCCTCTGTCGCTCCGGTAGCTATTGCCGTCATTGTTCCGCGGGCCGCGGCCGCGACGCTCGGTCTTTTTCGGAGGGTTAGCCCTCTGTCTAGGTCCCCCTTCTCTCTCTCTCTTCTCGACTGCCCTCGAAAGAACACGCGGACGCGAAACTCACCTTGCGGTCGGCCAGGATCTCGTCCAGGCTGACGTCCATGTTGGCCATTGCGGGAGGACGTGGGGGCTTTCGTAGAGAAGTAAAATAAAGGAAAGAAGGGGAAGGGCACGAGAGACCCAGAACAAAAAAATCCTAGAATAAAAGATGCTCCGTGACGATGCGAGGGGAGGGAAGTGTTGTTGCGTTGTCGGGGGAAGTAATTTATGTGGAGAAAGAAAAACAGATAATACGAGGAAGAGGGAACGTGCAAAAGGCGAGCAGCAAGCTGGAGCTGTGACTGGGTGGAGGGAGAGGGGAGGGCTGGGGGGCCAGGCCCTCTCTGTGGCGCGCGGAGTGCATTGGCTGCTGAGCTTGGGCCCGCTGCGGTGTATTTTAGGCACAGCAGGCGCTAGCGCCTGGGCTGCTGTAGCGTGCAGGGCCGTGGCTAGGTGCAGGGCGAGGCCCACTGGCGCATCATACGTCTGGACAGCTCTGGTATCTCTGTAGTGTATGACGGCTCCATCTCACGTCAAGACAGGCAAGAGGAAAGAAAGAGCTGAGCTACGCGAGAAAGGAAAATGGCATGCTCTGCAAACCATGTTGTCCAGAAAACACAGATACTGCTGACCATTGTGTACGAGAAGGCCTGGAGATGAACTATCAAAGAAAAGAGGACGTAGTACATATCAGCAAGAGAGAGAAAGAAGTCAATCTCGTGTATTATGAATGCACAGAATATCAGGATAGCCCAAGTCTTCTAGATATGCCATGTAAGAAACAGAGTGGTGGTTAAGAAACAGCAGCAGGTACACGACAATATGTTAAGACATCGCATCAGACATCACATCACAACCTCTTCACAACATGCCTCGTCCTGCCATGCGCAGTCTCGGTTTTTGAAAACAATGGTTCCGTCTGGATGCTGTTAATTTCCTTAGTTGCCTCTACCCTTTCACGTCAACATCCATACAAATTTTTTGGTTCTTTGAATTTTTAGTTTTCTTTTTCGTTTGTTTTTCTTCTATCAAACAGACCCGAAGACGACCCAAAGACTCCATAGAGAATAAAACTAGCAACAGATAATGTTGGCAAGAGAGAAAAAAAAAGAGTTAAGGAGGATAAAAAGGGTGGTAAAAGGGGGCTCCCGGAGAAGGGCGATTTTGATGAGAGGGAGAAAACAAAGCGTAGAAAAAAAAGAAAACGGGACAAAGACAAAGAGTTTTAAAGAGGTAAGGAAGCGCGGAAGAAAAATGAAGGAGAAAACAGGAAGCATCAGTTTGGTAGGAAAAAAGGAGAGCAGCAGAAAAAATTCAGTTTGGTTTAAAAGAGACAATTCCAGCGAGTCAGAGAGAGAGAAAGATCAAAAAGAGTCGGTCGAGTGTGCAAGATTCCTTTTTTCGAGGGATTTGCTAAGCAAAAAAAGGGTGCGCGCGCGGTTGGTTGTTTGTGTTTTGCTTGAAAATTAACGGACTTTTAGGTTTGGCAGCCGGGAACGAAATGGAAGACAATGTGACACAAGAGAACAATCGGTGTAGTATAAAAAAATACGTCGTGTCTCTTAGATCAGGTCGGCCACGTTCATCGGCATTTCCTCAATCTGGGTGCTGTAGAACTGCTCAATCTCGCGCATCATGCGGACGTCCTCGGCCGTCACGAAGTTGATGGCGACACCCTTGCGACCGAAACGACCACCACGACCGATGCGGTGGATGTAGTTCTCGCGGTTGGCGGGCAGGTCGTAGTTGATGACCAGCGACACCTGCTGGACGTCGATGCCGCGGGCCAGCAGATCGGTGGCGATCAGCACACGCGACGAGCCGGACCGGAACTCCTTCATGATCAGGTCGCGCTGGGCCTGGTCCATGTCGCCGTGCATGGCGGAGACGGTGAAGTCGCGGGCGGTCAGCTTGTCCGTGAGCCAGTCGACCTTCCGGCGGGTGTTGCAGAAGATGACGGCCTGGGTGATGGTCACGGTCTCGTAGAGATCCGAGAGCGTGTCCAGCTTCCACTCCTCCTTCTCGACGGCAATGTAGAACTGCTTGATACCCTCCAGGGTCAGCTCGTCCTTCTTGACCAGGATGCGGACGGGGTCGCGCATGAACTTGGTCGTGACCTCGAGCACGTCCTGGGGCATGGTGGCCGACAGCAGGACGACCTGGGTCGACTGGGGCAGCAGCTGGAAGATGTCGTAGATCTGCTCGGTGAAGCCGCGAGACAGCATCTCGTCGGCCTCGTCGAGGACGAACATCTTCATGGAGTCGGTCTTGAGGAAGCGGCGCTGGATCATGTCCTGGACACGGCCGGGGGTGCCGACGACGACCTGGGGACCATCCTGCAGAGCCTTCATGTCATCGCGGACGCTGGTGCCGCCAATGCAGGCGTGGCACTCGATGTTCATGAAGTCGCCAATAGCGACCACGACCTTCTGGATCTGCTGGGCCAGCTCGCGGGTGGGGGCCAGGATCAGAGCCTGGCACTGCTTGATGCTGGGGTCGATCTTCTGCAGCACGGAGATGGAGAAGGTGGCGGTCTTGCCGGTACCCGACTGGGCCTGGGCAATGACGTCGTGGCCCTTGATGACGGGCATGATGGCGCGCTGCTGGATGGCAGACGGGCGCTCGAAACCGTAAGCGTAGACGCCTGCGCTGGTTAGATGGCTTGTCCTCTCTTGGCCTTCTCGGCCGTCTTTCTTTCTTTCTCGGACTGGCAGACTAGAACTCACCCCGCAGGAGCTCGGCCTTGAGGTTCATGTCGTCGAAAGAATCGACGGTCTCATCGTAGTTAGACTCGATCTGTCCTGTGGTAGGGGAACAGAGGTATGGTCAGCTGTGGTTCTCTTTATGGGCTTTTGAGTTTCTTTGGTTCTGCTAGGCCCCTTCCCCCCTGGCTCTCCGCCCCCCCTTTCTCACTCTCGCGTCAAGTCTGGCGAGAAAACCGCGCAAGACGAGAGCAGAGAAGAGGGAAAAGAAGACAGCCAGAGACGAGGGAAGAAGTCAGGCGCGATGCGAGGCGAGACGTCGCAAGGAAGGGAGAGGAGAGAGTGGACGATGAATGGGGAAAGGAAAGGAAAAAAACTCACCCTCGGGAACATCCTCGAGTCCCTTTTCGGTAGCCATATTCGCGGTTGAAGTTGCGGAAATTCTAGATCGCAAGCACTGCTTGAGATCTAGAAGATGGAAGTGAAGCGGAAGAGCGACGGGTCGTTCGTTGGATGCTGCTTTGTCGAGACGTGTCGAAAAGCAAACAAGTTCAGAAGCGAAAAGAGAATCCAAGGAAGAAGAATCTGTCCTGCGGATTCCAGCCGGTTCTTGTTTTAAAAAGTAATAACGTAAAATGAAACTCTCGTAAAAAGAAACGAGAGAATGCTATCAATAAGAAAAGGAGACAAAAATCTCTTTTCTTATGTTCTGAACGGTGATCTGGGTTTTCCTGGGTGTTGGTCTTGGGTTGACGTTGATTTGGTTTTTGGTAGAAATTTTTTCGCGGTCCTTCCTAGGGGGGATTTTTATTATCTCTGGCAATTTTTTATTTGATTGTTTTTTTTTGTGAGCGGCGAGAGGGAGGGAGCGAGCCAGGCGAAAAAAAAATTGTTAGCTCATTTGCTGGGAGAGAGCGAAAGGGGGGGCGCAGGGAAGGAAGGAGGGGCGTGGGAGGATAGAATGGGGCGGTTTTTTTCTTGCGCGTGGGCGGGCGCGCGCAGCCAGAGGAGCGTGAGGGGACCAGGCCAAAAAAAAAAAAAAAAAAAAAAAGGGTTTTTAGGTAGAGCCCCACTAAAGTGTTGAGAACGACCCAGTCCGAGCGAGGGTTTGAGAGACTGACACGGAAAGCGCAGCAGAAACCAGGCAAAGAGGCAACTGCGATACACTACGGAGCACACTGCTCTACGGGGCAGACTTCAGCAGGAAGGTGGGATGGCTGCGCTGCAAAACACAGCAGGACAACCCTCCCTCGGTAGTCGGCTAGACTCGAAGAGGAAACGAGTGGGGCATGGAATACGGGCGACAGAGGGAAAGAGCGAGATCTCATCAGAAAAATAGCAGGCAAATCTTATATGGAGGGGCGAAAACAGCGGCAAAAGCAGCGGCGAAAACCGCCTCAGAAAAAACCAGTGACTGCATATCAGACGCTTCTGCGTGGCGTGGAAGATGCCCGACGCTCTCTGCTGGATACAAGTAGATCGTTGGTCGGCCGTTGAGATGCGCCTTCGCAGGTCGCACAGGATGGCAATCCGTGATCCTTTTTGGATCGCAGGACACCAGCAGCAGACTTCTGAGATGCGAGTCAGATTTCAGGCAGCAGCTGTGACTGTTTCCAGGAGAGCGAATGCGAAGATGCAAAGAGTCATGCCCAGATGGCCTACATGCATCTCCATGTGACGTTGCCGAGCTGAATGCAGAAACGGACTCTCCCATCCAGACCGGGCGCAATGCTGCGCTTCTGGCATTGTTCCCGTTGGTTGCGGTGCGGTCGTGGCACAAGGCGAGTCGGGTTGTGTGGGAATATCACGTGGAGCTGCACGCGCTTCTCTGACCGCTTTGCACCGTAGAACTGCAGAATAGTAGCATATGCAGCTTGTAAGGCGGACCAGGCACGGCCAGACCAAGCCAATTGGCAATTGGCCAGACCGGTGGAGGTGCACTTGCGCTTGCACCGCAAAATCTTTTCGTTTTTTGTCTGATATGCCAAAGCCATGCCGCTGACAGACGCAATGGCGCACCGTCTGGGCAGCCCGGCAGCTCCCGTCGTCGAGATGCAGACGGCCAGCATTTCGGACGGGCACAATGACCCACAGCCGTCGAGCAGCGACGCCGAAGCTGACATCGACGCCCCTCTGCCACCGCACCCGCTCGGGATCAAGCCATTGGGCAACAAATACCTGGCCGAGGGCCCGGACGCCAAGGGCGAGGCGGGCCTGTTCCAGGCACTGCCGGACGAGCTGCTGATGCACCTGCTGGAGTGTCTGGACATGGCGGCGCTGCGGACGCTGGGCTCCACGTGCCGGTTCCTGTATGCGTTCTGCACGTATGACGAGCTCTGGAAGAGCCTGGCGTTGGAGTACGTTCTACGATCAAGGTGCCTTTTGTGGTAGCTCGTCAAACACGCCGCAGCTGACAACTAACAACACAGACACGAAGGATGGCAGCCACCCGCATGGCACGGGACGTGGCGTGCCTCCCTCCTAGGCGAGAGAAGGCAAAAACGACAAAACCGGGAGACATGCGAATCAGGCACAGACGACACCCCACCCCCCGTCTCCGTCGACTGCGGCAGCGTCTACTCCGACGTGCTGCACCGGCCGTTCGTGTGCAGCCAGGCCGACCCCGTGCGCTTCGCGCGGAGCATCCCCAAGGCCAACCAGATCCGCCGCCTGCCCGACCTCACGTACGACGCGTTTGCCGCCGCGTGGAGCGACACGCCCTTTGTGCTGACCGACAGCTGCGTGCGCGCCTGGCCCGTGCTGCGCGACTGGTCGCTCGGCGGCCTGGCGGCGCGGCACGCCGCGACGGCGTTCCGCGCCGAGTCCGTCGACTGGCCCTACGCGCTGTACGACCAGTACCTGCGGCGCACGGCCGACGAGAGCCCGCTGTACCTGTTTGACAAGCAGTTTGCGGAGAAGATGGGCCTCGGCCTGCCGGCCGGCCTGCCCTACTGGACCCCCCCCTGCTTCGGCCCCGACCTCTTCGAGGTGCTCGGCCCCCAGCGCCCCGCCCACCGCTGGCTCATCGTCGGCCCCGCGCGCAGCGGGTCCACCTTCCACAAGGACCCCAACGGCACGAGCGCGTGGAACGCCGTCGTGCGCGGCGCCAAGTACTGGATCCTGTTCCCGCCCGGCGCGGCCGTGCCCGGCGTGTTCGTGTCGGCCGACAAGAGCGAGGTCACCAGCCCGCTCAGCATCGCCGAGTGGCTTCTGGCGTTCCACGCGGAGGCGCGGGCCACGCCGGGCTGCGTCGAGGGCGTGTGCGGGGCCGGCGAGATCCTGCACGTGCCCAGCGGCTGGTGGCACCTCGTGGTCAACCTCGAGCCCGGCATCGCGCTGACGCAGAACTTTGTGCCGCGGGCGCACCTGGCCGCGGTGCTGCTGTTCCTGCGGGACCGGCCGGAGCAGGTGACGGGGTTCGCGCGGGTGCGAGCCGGCGACGGGGAGCGGGACGGGGAGCGGGACGGGGAGCGGGACGTCGTCCAGGACCCCTACCAGCTGTTCGTGGAGCGGCTGGCCGCGCAGTACCCGGCGCTGCTGGCAGACGCGCAGGCCGAGATCGCGCGGCGGGACGGCCGGCGGAAGCGGACATGGGAGGCGGTGGTGCGCGGCGAGGAGGCGACAAACGGAGACGGGGATGGTGACGACGAGGAAGAGAAGCGACAAAAGACGGGCGGCAGCGGCGGCGGGTTCACCTTTGGCTTTGGCGGCGACGACGACGATCTGGAGGAGGATATTCCTTGACGAATACGCTCTTGAATATGACAAGCATATGCATAATGTACAACATAGACTTGAGAATAAAGACCATCTTACGACGGCTGCATGATCCGCGATGCCTCACTTCCCCCCTTGTCCATGACAACATCCCGGCCAAGAGCCAATCAGCGCGGGGGATGTCTTAGTGCCCTGGGCGAGCGCTCGTCCAGTATTGCAGCACACAGGCCTGTTAGCCCTGTTAGCGTCAGACAGCTTCTCCCCAAGCTCAGCAAGCTGAGGTGGAGTGTGCCCTACCAGCTCATAACTGCTGTTTTTACCGCCTTTCTCACCACCTCCTGCTGGCGCCACAGCTGTCACCCCCTCTTTTCCGCTGGCTGCTGTCCCCCTCTTGGAACCCCCTAATCTCCACTTAACGCCGCCCGGACATCGTCGCCGCCGCCTCGCTCCTGCCCTCTCGCCAGTGCTGTGCCTTTCCGTTTCTAGGCTGTGCCTTCCTGTTCTAGGCCAACCATCCCCCCCCTTTGTCCCCTCTGCTCGCTCCTTCCCTACTGTGCGCTATCCTGTCGCTCTCCCGCTGCCCGCCCGCCCGGCCACTCATCTTGCTCATCTCCCTCCTTCCTCCCTTTGCCTGTCTCACGGTGCGTGTGTGGCTCGTCAGTTTACCCGTGACGCTGCCTCTCTCTCAGCCCCTTCTCCTGCCTGTGCGTTTCCCTTCCCCTTCGGTCAACCTCATCTCCGTCTCCCCCTCCCCCAACGACGACACAACCAACGTCGACGTCGACGCCATCGGACCGGCGATCTCTGCTCCTTTCCGACCCCCTCTTTGTCCTCTCTGTTTTCTCTGGTTTCCCTCCGTTTTTTCTGCCGTCCTTTTCCTTCCTCCGCAGCCACGTCGTCTCCATCTGGTCTCGTCCATCGCGATCTTCTCGTTTGCGTAAGTTTGGCCTCCCCTTTTTCTTTCTCCCGTCATCGGTTGCTCCTCCGTCTGGGCAGCTCCCATTCTGCTCTTCTCCTTCGTCCGTCTAACTTGTCTCTCTGCTCCTAGCTTCAACCTTCTTGTCCCCCCTCTTCTTTCCACCATGCGACGAGGCGGTGGCACAGCTCTGTCCTACACTTTCGATGACTTGCGCCCTGTCCTCTCCGCCGTTGACCGCCGTTGACCGCTGTTGACTTCAGTTGAACGTCCCTACTTCTGCTCTTTCCGGCTGTGTATATATGAACGAAGCGAAGCCACTCGCCAAATCGAGGCTGCCATTGCCGAACCCGCAGACATAAACAAACACGGTGGCCAGACCACTTCCACGAGACGACGACATCACGACTTCGTTTTTTCCGGTTTTATATCCTGGCGTCTAGCCTGCGAGCTTTGTCTTAGACAGATCAGAGCGACGGCCCATCCCATCGATTCCAAATACTACCCTGGGAAATACGACCACCTCGAGGGGTCTAGACCTTTTGCGATAATTCCATAATTCCTTTTTTTGTTTTTCCCTTTCTGCTTTCCCACATTCTCTCCATCATGGTGTCCGACGAGACCTACGAAATCTGCCTGCCCGTCCTTCAGGACGCCTCGCTCGAGGAGGAGGACAAGATCGACAAGCTCGAGGCCCTGCTCAAGAAGGCCACCGCCCTGCAGGGCCAGTCCCTGGAGAACGCCGTGCTCGACGCCGTCTGGCGCTTCCGCGAGGGCGGCGGCAGCGCCACGTCGCCCCCGCCCATCCGCCAGACCATCCTGCGCCGCCCGTCGCCCGCCTCGTGGCGCGGCTCCAACACGCCGCTGTCCGGCTCGCCGCGCCTCGGCGTCAGCCCGCTCGCCCCGCCCGGCTTCGTGCCCGCGTCCTTCTCCCGCAACAACAAGTCCACGGCCGCCTCGCCCTTCGGCTCCCCCCGGCCCTCGCCGCGCCTGGCCTTTGCGACGCCCGTGATCCCCCACAGCCCCAGCCTCAACGCCTACGAGTTTGCGAGCGATCACACCCCCGCCGCCGAGATCTTTGGCGACGCCCAGCAGACCGACAACGTCGACTGGCTGGTCAGCGACGATGCCGTCAGCGTGACGTCGTCGCTTGGTGGCGGCAACTTCACCAGCGGTGGCGCAGCCTCCGGCACGGCGACCCCATCTTCGTCGAGCGGCCTGAATGCCGCCGCGCCCGAGTTCTCGCTGTCGTCGCTGTCGTCGCAGCAGATCGACATGACGCCGTACGACATGCTGCGGTCGATCCTGGGGCCGTCGCGGACCGACGACGAGATCGACGCAGCGCTAGCGATGCACGGCTACGACCTCGGAGCGACCATCACGGCCATCATGGACCAGCAGCAGCAGCAGCAGCAGCAGGACGTTGCAGGGTTTTCGTTAGCCGTGGCGACTGCTGCCGCAGCGGTCACGGCCGGCGCGGGCGGGCAGGTGCCGCCCGCGCCGACATCGATCGCGTCGTCCATGGACGAGTCGTCCGGCGGTGTCCTAATCGGCAAGTCCATGACACCCGACGCTCGCCCCAGCACGCCGGCCGACCAGAAGTCGGGCATATTGTGCAAGTTCTTCTTGTCGACGGGCCAGTGCCTGCGCGCCGACTGCCGCTTCAGCCACGACCTGAGCAACCACATCTGCAAGTACTGGGTCGCCGGAAACTGCCTCGCGGGCAACACGTGCGTCTTCTCGCACGACCCAGCCCATCTCATGACGCGCCTCACCGTGGACGGCACCAGCACCCCGCCATCACAACTCGGCGTCGGCAACCCAAATGCATTCCAGCTGCACGACTACAACGCGTTCCCTGTCCTCCAACAGCCCCAGCCGGCCACACCCGAACAGCTGCCCCTCTTCCCGGCCTCGGGCGCCTACCCGGCTGTCGGCCTCACACCTCCTCCGGGCTTCAAGCTGCCTGGGTTCGGCGGCGCAGGCGCCACAGGTGGCGGCGAGATCTCGCGGCCGCGGTCGCGCCCGAGCAGCCGGCACCAGATGCACCGCCAGCAAGACGGTGGTGCCGGCAACAACCAGACGGCCCCGTCGATCGACGACACCGACGCGTTTCCCTCGCTCGGGTCGGCGGCGGCGTCGCTGTCGGCCAAGACGGTGGCCGGCAAGAAGCACCACGGCAAGCGCGGCGGGCACAGCCATCACAAGGACGGTGCCGGCGGCGGCGCCGTGCTCAGCGGCGCCAGCGGCACCTTTGTGCCGAGCTCGCTCGCCGACATTGTCAAGATGTCGCCGTCGCCGGGACCGGAGCCGGGTCCCGCTCTCGAATCATCGACTTCGTCGTCGTCCGTCTCGCGGCCCGTGTCACGGAAGCTGGGGCGGAACGGCAGCCAGGCGAACATGCGCAGCGGCGGCGGCGACAGCAGCGCGGCGGCCCAGGCGATCCCGACGCCCAAGCACATCCCCTGGCTGGAGACGGGCGACAAGGCCAACAAGGCGTATCTCAAGGCGCGGCAGGAGGCCATCAAGCACGGCGGCCTGCGCAACAAGTTTCTGCAGAGGTGAGCGGCGGCAGCGTGCAATGATGATGTATGCGAGCAATGCAGCCAACTAACATACTTAGTGCCGCACAAGCGTGGAACCGCAACGACGCGCGCGCGGCCAAGGCCCTGAGCCTGCGCGGCCAGAGCGAGAACGACCTGATGCGGAAGGCGCACCGCGAGGCGGCGCGCGAGCTGTACGAGGAGCGGAACCGGTCGGGCGGCGGCCACAGCCATGCAGCGTCGGCCGAGATCTACGTGGACCTGCACGGCCTGCACCCGGACGAGGCCGTCGAGTACCTGGAGCGCGTGCTGCTGGACAACGGCGGCGAGAGCCGCCCCGTGTACGCCATCACGGGCACGGGCCACCACAGCAAGAACGGGAAGGACAAGGTGGGCAAGGCGGTGCGGGGCTTCCTGGGCGAGTGGCGCTACGCGTACCGCGAGTTCTCGGTGCCGAGCGACCGCAACAACATGGGCGGCATCCTGGGCATCGACGCGCGCAGCTGGGACAAGTCGCTGGGGCGGCGGCCTGCGACCTCGGGGAAGGCGGCGGGTGCCACCACCGCGACGACGACGACGACGACGACCACTACCACCACCACCACCTCCAACACCGTGACCGCGCCCTCCAAAGCGGACATCCTCGCCCAGGGCGTGGAGATCGGCGACGGCAAGGTGAAGCTGCTGGTGCGGGACTCGTCGGTGGTCAAGGACGCGCCCAAGGCGCCGGCCGCGCGGGCCGCGAGGTAGTCGGGGCAGCTGTCGGCGGGGGGAACATCGTTGAACGATGTCTGCGGAGGGGGGGGCGCTTGTTAGGTTCCCGACATCACCACAACAATAAAATAAAACGTAAATTACATGAGCTGATCAGCTGCAAGACCTCGAATGGAGTTGTCATCATTGTGACTGTTAGACACAGCTGTGGGAGATAATTTCTGTATTCCTTCACGTTCCATGCTTCTTCACTGTTCCGTCTCGTATCAACATGACAATACTGTGAAGCTCCCACGCCAACAGAACGAACAGAGCTCCCAAGCTACGGGAGCACTACAAGTACAAATCTTGGCGTCGTACAGTTAATACAGTGATCTTCTCGGGTCCATCTTTCTATATTTCTCCCCTCCCTCTTACTCCGCAGGCAACTCCGCCGGCAGCACCTTGGCGCGCGCCTCGCCAAAGCCCAGCACCGCCCGCCCGGTCGCCCGGTCGATGCACCAGCCCTCGAGCACGATCTCGTCGCCGTCGCGCACGTACGTGTAGAGGAGGTCCGCGGGGAGGGACCGCAGCCGGGCGCCGGGCAGCTGCCGCTCGATCACCAGCACGCGCAGCGCCAGCGACGCGCTGATGCCCACCACGGGGTCGTGGCCCGCGGGCTGG
>WNYD01000342.1:0-15848 GCA_021396205.1 Sporothrix brunneoviolacea
TCTATACAACCTGTTTGTAAACCACATCCCCAACTTTCCCCCAACCAAAAACGGCACCGGTTTCCCCGGTAATTTTTACCGCAACGCCCCACCCCCCCCCCCCCCCCCCTCTTTTTTTTTTACTCCGCTTGAATATATTGTCTTACTTTATCTCCTCCCAGCCCGGCTCAGCAGCATGATTTCCGACGAGACCAACGCGGCCCTCGCGCTTGAGATCCCGCTCTCCGCGGACTGGACAGCGGTCAACATCCACCACAGCCTGTTGCGCATCGTCGCCATGGTGTCGGGCCGCGTCTTCATCGGCCCCGAGCTGAACCGCACCGAGCAGTACCTCGACGCCGCCATCAACTACACCATGGACGTCATGAAAGCCCAGCGCGCGGTGCAGCAGATGCGCCCCTGGTTGCGGCCGTTCCTGGCGCCGCGGCTGCCCGAGGTGCAGAGCCTGGACAGGCGCCTCGCCGACGCCGACGCCTTCATGCAGCCAGTGATCCAGCTGCGCCGCGAGGCCAACGCCAGCAGCGGCGACGGCGACGGCAAGCCTGACGACATGCTGCAGTGGCTCATCGACACGCTGCCCAAGTACCCCGACCCCAACAGCCAGAACCTGCCGCGGGTGCAGCTGGGCCTCAGCTTCGCGGCCATCCACACGACGACGCTGTCGGCCACGAATGCGTGCGTTTTTGTCCTCTTGAGGGTGTATGGATTGTTGTTTTTTTGGCCTCTGTAACTGACATTGCCTTTTGCCTAACAGGTTCTACAACATTGCCGCCATGCAGGAGTACGTGCCCATCCTGCGCGAGGAGATCGTGCAGGCGCTCGCCGAGAATGACAACGTCTTGACCTCCCGGGCGCTGCAGTCCATGAAGAAGCTCGACAGTTTCCTCAAGGAGACGATGCGGCTGACCCCAGCTACCATGGGTGAGTGCTGCCGTCGGCAAAGCCCACTTTCTTTAGACACGGGGTGCTAACTGCCACCTTACACCAGCCTCCTTCCAGCGCAAGGTCCTCCGCCCCTTCACGCTGTCCAACGGCCAGCACGTCCCCGCCGGCGTCACCATCGAGATCCCCGCCGTCGCCGTCAACTCCGACCCGGACATCTTCCCCGACCCGGAGCGCTTCGACGGCCTGCGCTTCTACCGCATGCGCGCAGAGGCCAAGGAGGCCGCCGCCGCCGCGCACAACCAGTTCGTCAGCGTGGGCGCCACCAACCTCGCCTTTGGCTACGGCCGCCACGCGTGCCCGGGGCGGTTCTTCGCCGCCAACGAGATCAAGATGATCCTGGCCCACGTGTTGCTGCAGTACGACGTCAAGCTCGTGGACGGCGCCACGGAGCGGTACCCCAATATTGAGTTTGCTCACATTGTATGTGGCATAAGCCCCTTTCCTCCCATTATTAACTTTTTAGCTTTGCTAATGACCCATAACCCTCTAGTCGATCCCTGATTCGTCCAAGAAACTGCTTTTTAGAGCCAGACAGTAGGAGGAGTTGCCGGTCAGCCAGGCGTATCGTCCTATTTCATGTACATAAATTGTAAGAGGGTTGCGGATTTCACGATACGTCTTAAACATATTAAACGATCGTGGAAGCCGTCCTGAAACAGTGCATGCTTGCATGCTGGTTTTGATACCAGGCGTGCCCAGGACGTGTCGTCTGCATTTGTGCTAGTTATCTACCCGCAGGTCGGCTTTTTCCGGTTCGCGTTCCCGCCGGTCTTCGTCTTCTTCCTATTCTCGTGGCCGGACCGGTGACTGAGGAGAGGAATCCGGGAATCACAATATATTGCTCTTCAAGAAAAGTGCCGTCTTGCATGCATATAGTGAAACTGTCATAAAAAAGACCGAGGTAAGCATACGAGGCACCCCTCTTCATCTCCTGTCCTCGTCGGCCGACAGTTGTCTAAAATGTGTTTCGTGGTGTCCTTCTTCTAGGAAAAGTGGTGGGAAAATTTTTGGGTTCTAGTAAAAAAAAACTAAGCTAGGAATGATGACTTTTGAGTTTTTATGTTCCCAATTTTATTTTATTTTATTTTTATTTTTTTAATATATTGATTTTCGTATTGCTTTTAGTTTTAGTTTTCAACACTCCTTCTCGGTTAACTAGGCCAACATTAATTCTACGCCTTCCTCTCAAACGTTGTCGCGTAGATGAGCAAGAGGAGGGAGGCAAAATCATGACTTACATAATAAGAAACAATAAAAGGCCAACCACAGGCTCGGAACCGGCTGAGCAAATCCACCAGGCTCTCAGTCCATAGCAAAGAAGAGGAAACAGACAGCAAAAAGACAATAATTTTTTGCTATTCACCTTGTAAGTGGAGTCACGTGCAGCGCAGCCTTGCGTCTTTGACTCCCCTTCCCCGCTTAGTCATTTGACAGCCCCTCTAAAAAGGCGAAGGAGGTTCGCCACCCGCTGCCTAACAATAAATCCTTCTGTTTTCCCCACCACTGTTTACAGCAACGACATCGACGACGACGAAAACAAAAACCACCGACAACTACCAACAAACGACAACGATGGGCTCTCTCGCACTACCCCACCTGCCCGAGGCGTGGCACGTCGACCAGGCGATCATCTCCGAGGCGGAGCGCGTGGTGGTGATCCGCTTCGGCAAGGACGGGGACCCGGAGTGTATGCGGCAGGACGACGTGCTGGGCCGCATCGCGCCCAAGGTCGAGAACTTTGCCGTCATATACCTGTGCGACAACGACAAAGTGAAGGACTTCAATAAAAGTACAGCTACCACGCCCCCCCTCCTACTCCTACCTGTTGCGATTGTCCATCTGCTAACTGCTTTCTAGTGTACGAGCTCTACGACACGTGCACAATCATGTTCTTCTGGCGCAACAAGCACATGATGATCGACCTGGGCACGGGCGACAACAACAAGATCAACTGGGTGATAGAGGACAAGCAGGAGCTAATCGACATCATCGAGACGGTGTACCGGGGCGCGAAGAAGGGCCGTGGTCTGGTGGTGTCGCCCAAGGACTATTCGACACGGCACCGGTACTGATCGCGGAGACGACGACAGTGTTGCACCTCTATGGCCTTGCCACAGGCATTTTTTTTATAGCGTTGGCGCTGGGCGCCTTTTTGCCATGTTTTCAGGAGCGCGGAGACACACCACATCGGTACGACGGGCCGCGGGAACGGAGAGCGAATGGAGGAACGGCGACAGCACGTCACACCTTCGACCGTGGCCGATTCCCTTTTGCTTCCGCGGGCTAGGTTTATGGTCTTGTTGCGGACGGTTGCTTCTTCGTTGGGCCCGGGTTTTCTTGAAAAGTAGGAGACGCACCTTTTTCCTTTGAAAATACTACCAAGCTTTTCTGATCATTGTTTTGCTGAACTTCTTCTACCAGGCCGCTAGCTCAAAGACACGGCACTCGTCGTCTTTGGCTGAGACCAGGTATGTAAGAGAACCATGTGCGTGATGTAAAAGCGGTGTTATCCTGTCTGTCATTCCGCGGCATGCTCTTGCGGCTTTCTCTAGCCAGCATGTGCAAGAAGTTAGAGAAGACGTGTGGTTTGATCGCATGCCGCGAGGAGCAGCCCGTACGGCAAATTTGAAAGACATCCGTCGACGTAGAGGCCATATACGATCTCTTTTCGCCTGAAGTAGTAGACATTACTGGGCAACGTTTCAAATATACCATGCATGTTTGGACCATAGATGTTCTAGGTGTTCCATTTTTTATTTTATTTTTGGTCTCGCCAACGCCTCGACGACCGCCGTTGTAGAAAAAATCAAGATCGATACCCATGATATAAACAGATGGCAAAAACACAAAACAATCCCATTTGTAGTAAGTTCGGTTTCTGATCCCCCCTCAGTCGTAAAAAGTCCCAGCCACGCGCGTCCCCACGCTCGTCTCGCCCTACTGCTGTTGCCGATGGCCTCTGTCGTCACCGCCGATGCGCTCGAGCGCCTCCAGCATGACAATCGAGTTGCCGCGGATGACCTATGTGGAGAGAAGAAAGTTAGAGCCACCGTCCAGAGAGAGAACAACACAAGACAGACGCGAGAGGACGATAGAGAAGACCTACCACCATGCCGACCTTGACCTTCTCGCCGCCTTCCTTCTCCTCCACGGCCTCGTCGAGGACAATGTTTAAGAAGACCTGCGCATGTCAGTACTGGTTCGCAAATCGAGGGGTCGTCTTTGCCGTCAAGGGGGTGTGCTCACATCGTAGCCGCGCAGCACGCCGATGACCTTGCGGCTGCCGTTGAGCTGGACGAACAGCCGCTTGTCGAGGTACTGGGAAAGAGGTCAGCAAGGGAGGGGCTCTCAGACAGTCGCAGCAAGTAAGAAACGGCGAGAAACACACCTTCTTCAGTTCTGGTTGTGCGGGCGCCATGGTGAGGAGTGCCGCAGGATGTGGGGGAAGGGAGAGTCGAGGAAGTGATGTCAAGAGGTGGGTAGGAGAGGGTGTTCGCTGAAAAGCTTCGAGCGCGATTGCGACTGGAAAGGCTCGCTAGCTTTTTTAGGTGGGCTACGTTAGGTGAGGGAGGCACCTGTGTGGCGCGCGAACTTGAAAATATCACGTGGCGATAAGATAAGGACATCTGCCTGTGCGCTGCTCTTGAAAGGCAAAACCAAAACCGTCGCCTTCAGCCTTTTTCAACGACAAGAACAAACAAGTTGCACACTCTTCTCAGGAGCCAACATGAGCTTGTTCACAAAACGGAAAGGGCGGCGGATATCCACCTTTGACGACGAGGACGAGCAGGGCGGCGCGCCGCTCGTCGGCGAAGAGGGTGAGCTCTCTTCTCCCACCACTTTTCCTTTAGGGCCCAACTTCCTGTCGCTTGTTGCTGATGCGCGGACAAAAACTGACAGCCGACTCTCTGCGACAGATGCCTCCTCCTCTGACCCCATCGTCCAACCCATCCGCTTCGGCAAGCGACCGCTCAAGCAGTCGGCGCTGCGCCGCAGCATCAACGTGAACGACGACGCCCTCGGCGCCGACCCCGACGAGAGCAGCGGGCCGACAACAGCAGACGATGCCGCAGCTCCGCGCGCCGATGGTGGCGACGAAGATGACGGACCCGTCGTTGTGCGGCCGACCATTGGCCGTTCCGGGTCCCGGCGAAACAAGAAGCGCTTGTCTGCGGCGTCGACAGCACCGCGGGTGTCGTTTGGCGGCGACGATGAGGACGACGATGCAGACAGCGCGCCCACAGTCGTCACGCCAAAACGCAGGACAGCAGCAACAGCAACAGCAACAACAGCAGCTGGCTCATCACTGACCCAGCGCGTCCTCGAGACCAACGCGTTCCGCAAGTCGCTGTCCGGCCGCCTGCCGACGCGGCAGCGCATCGACGGCGACGACGAAGACGACGAGCACACACACGGCGGCAGCAGTCGCGACGACGACGACGACGGCCGCCCCCGCTACAGCCAGGCCTACCTCGACGAGCTGCAGAGCTCAACACCCAACACACCGCAGAACCTGGCGTCGGCGCGGCGGCGACAGCAAGGGACGATCGGCGGCGCTGACGACGACGTCATGGACCTCGACCCGTCGGAGCTAGAGGGCGCCATGGTCGTCGACGCAGCGGAGCTCGGCTTGCTGTCATCCGCACTGACTGGAGCAGCCCCGCCGCCCCCCGCCGCCCACGTCCTGACGGCGACCGAGATCCAGGAGCGCAAGGACCGCCGCGCGCGGCGCGCCCTCGAGCATGACGCCATCGCCCTGGGGAGCGGGGACGACGAGGAGAACGGGTACATCTCGCTGCTGCCGGAGGACCAGAAGAAGAAGAAGAAGGAAGAGACCCGGCTGGTGCGCGAGGACGAGGACCTCGGCGAGGGCTACGACGAGTTCGTCGAAGACGGGCGGCTGTCGCTGGGCCGGAAAGCCGAGCGCGAGGCGCGGCGGCAGCGCAAGAAGGAGATGGCGGACCTGATCAAGGCGGCAGAGGTGGGCGGGGACGGTGGCGACAACGGCAAGGACGACGAGGGGCATGGGGGGCAGAGCGACGACGACTCTGACGCCGAGCGGCGCGCGGCATACGACGAGGCCCAGACGCGGGCCGGAATGGATGGTCTCCACCAGCGGCTAGCTGACAACGACGACGATGACGATGGCGGCGGCGTGCACGGCAGCGTGCCCATCCCCCGGATGCTCCCGCTGCCCGACCTGGCGGCGTGCCTGCAGGAGATGCAGAGCGCGGTGGAGGCTCTCGAGGTGGACGCGGCGCAGCACCGGCGCAAGCTGACCGGGGTGGACCGGGAGAAGGAGGAGATCGCGGCGCGCGAGAAGGAGGTGCAGGCCATCCTGGACACGGCGGCGGCCAAGTACCAGGCGGTGCTCGGGACGGCCAAGGGGGCGGGCGCTACGGCTGCCAACGGCGCGGCGGCGGCTTTTACACAATCTCCACTGCGGCCTCTGCAGCCAGGCCAGTCCCCGATGCGGTCATTCCCGCCGGGCCTGGCGGGCGAGTTTCCCGTCGAGCGCGGGCTGGAAAGCTTGGGGACGACGCCAACGCGGAGAGCGAATGCCGAGGACTTTTTCTAGGGACGACCCGGGACACATGCACCTTTGTTGTGGTAATAGAGAAAGCGATTTGTGTTTGCCTCATAGTCGTTTTGTACGAACACGTGTGTATTGTATTTGCTCTGTAAAGATAGGATGCCAACGCCTGAAACAATATATGAAAAAAAAGACAGATAGGGTACAAAACACGGATGGGAACAGTGGAACAAAAGAAAAAGAATAAGACCAAAAAGAAAAAAACAGACGGACAACAAAATCTAGGTCGGTCCGTTTTCCACTCTACTACCAGTCTCGATGCCATGCCCTCTCAACCGTTCTTTGTCCCGCCGATCGGGTACTATTACAATGGACCACCAACAAGAAAAAGCAACAGCACCATACACTTGGGCACCATGCATTCAGACGGTGTCCTCGGACGCCCTCTACTTTGTCCGGCTCACGCCCGCGCCGATGACGCCCGGCAGCTTCTCCTCGCCGACGCTGAATAGGAGGCCCACGGCGAAGCTGACGGCGCCCACGAGGCTCACGGTGAAGCCCGTGATCAGCCAGAAGGGCACGCTGACGTCCTTCTTCTGGCACACGTTGCCGGCCCAGTGGGTCGTGCTGAGCCCGCCGGGGCTGTCCTCGGGCCGGTTGAGCGTCGAGAAGCAGTGGCACACGAAGCAGCTGCCCGCGTCCTTGTTCTTGGATCCGCCGCCGCTGCCGCTGCCGGCCGCGTACTTGTCGACGCACGTGCCGTGGTTGCTGCAGCTGCCCGTCAGGGCGATGCACGAGTTGAAGGACTGGAAGCAGGCGGGAATCGGCCCGGTCGGGGCGGCAGCGGAAGCGATGAACGCGTTGTTCGGGGTCGGGAGGGCGCCGCTGGGGTTGGTAGCGACGTCGTCCTCGACGATGACCGACTCGAAGTCGGCCTCGCGGGCGCGCAGCTCGATGTTCTCCCGCGCCTTGGGCGGGAGGATCTTCTTGGTGCGCGGCACCTCCGCCCAGGAGTTCGACTTGGCGTGGCGGCTCGTCTCGGGCAGCAGCACGAACGCGACCTCGGCGGCCCCGCTCTGGAGGAGGGACACGATCTGGGGGAGGGCCGCGGCGAGGGCGTCGATGGTGTGGGGGTCCTGCGATGTCCCGGTTAGTTTATGTCATTCACACGACGTCAAGCGCTCTGCCGCGTGTAGTACCTTCTTCGCGTCGTAGAGGCCGACAAATTTTCCGTTCTGCCACGTCTCCGGCACGCCATCGGCTACGGCGTCGGCAACCGCCGGGTCCTTTTGCGCCACGATGCCCTCGCGGGCCAGCTCGTTGACGAAGAGGCGCGCGTTCGCGGCCTGCGAGGGCGGGTCGTCGATGGTGAAGGTCGGCTTGCTGAGCCAGGCCGGGAGAGCCGCCTCGAGCGCGGCGACGTGCTCGGGCTTCACGCCCTCGACGACGACGAGCATCGCGCGGGGCCGGCTGCCTGGGTCTGCAAAAAGGGCGGGTGCCGTGGTGGTTTCGAACTGCTGGAGCAGCGCGAGCGCGGCCTCCGCGTCGTAGCCGCGCGGGAGGGTGTCGAAGAAGCTGCTGCCGTCGGTGGCGCCTAACCGCTGGAGCAGGATCTGGCGGGCAATCTGGCGGGGGACACTGAGCGGCCTGGCGGTGGAGGATGCATACGAGGATGTGTCGTCTGTTAACGGGGCGTTGTTGTGTAGGAGATACACGGGCGCGGACACGGCTGCGGCGGCGGCGGCCGAGCCGGCCAGGGAGGCCGCGACGGCCAGGCTGGCGAGGAACTTCATGGCGTGTGCCGTCGTCGTGTGATGCAGGGATGGATCGGGATGCACGACGACAATGGGACGCTGCGTAGGGAGCAAAAAAATCAAGAGGTCGTTATCGCGGAGCTGGGAGCTGCAGCTGGAGCTTCTCTCAAACAAAAGACGCAACGGGCTGCCCATGCCAGGCTGCCAGAATGCTAAGGTGGATCATTGTTTATCCGAGCGCGGGCGACGAAGACTGTGCGGCCTGGCGCTAATTGCACAGCACTTTTGGTAAACTCGTAGCCCAACGGCCTGTGCCTGCTGCTACGATGCGCCCTGAAGATTCGGCGATAGCGCGATAGCGCGATAGGAGAGGGCCTAGGCGGCCGCGGCTTCTGCCTCATTTTGGCGCCTTAAAGACCGTTTTGGGGGGTGAGCGCTGTCCGGAGACGACGGCAAAATTGCGACATCTGTCCGGCGAGCTGTCACGGCCAGCGTTTTTCCTCTGCATTCTTTTTTCCAGCACTGTTATTTACGACTTGACGACCTCTCGATCGACCTCTGCTCTCTATCCCACCCGAACGGCACCGTTACCGGCGTTGACAAATCTCCCGATTTTCTCAGACCAGCTTCTCCGACAAGCCCATCCGTCACGACATTCCTCTCTGCCTGGCAACTACTCACGCAGTTCGGCCGCGGGCCACACCCACGCACACTCCCGACACCTCGCCCCCCCCTCTCCTCTCTCCTCTCTCCTCTCTCTCTCACACACACACACCATGCTTCGCTCCATATGGGCGGCGAGGGCGCCGCTGGCGTCCTGGCTGCCCCGACGGCCACCGACGGCCAGCAACCTGACCGCGGGCACGACGACGGCACCGTTTGTGCAGCACGTCAAGATCAAGACGCGGCGGCGGCTGCGCAACGCGGCCATCGGCGCCGGCGTCATGTACGTGTGCTGGTCGGCCTACTTCACGCGCGTGGTCGTGCCGCCCATCGCCAACCACATCGAGGAGGACGGCACGCCCATCTTCTTCCCGGTGCCCTTCTCCTTCAAGGTGGTCGAGTCGCGGCCGTACAAGGGGACCGACCCGGAGTGGCAGGCGTACATCCGCATCGCCAAGGACAGGGAGCT
The DNA here is from genome assembly GCA_021396205.1 of Sporothrix brunneoviolacea. Taxonomy (NCBI): domain Eukaryota; kingdom Fungi; phylum Ascomycota; class Sordariomycetes; order Ophiostomatales; family Ophiostomataceae; genus Sporothrix; species Sporothrix brunneoviolacea. The sequence goes on from WNYD01000342.1 coordinate 9,365, forward strand.
GCTGATGAAGATACGAAGTGAGTCTAGGGTGGGAGGGAACGTCACGGTGTGGGCTATGGGTTAACAACCAACAGACGACATGCTTGAAACCGTCCGCGTGGCCGCCGAGGCCAACCCCATCCTGACGCACCGCTGCGGCCGCCAGATGACGGTGCGCAAGCACTGGCTCGACCTCGACTTTCCCTACCGGCCGCCGCCCAAGATCATGCGGGACGGGTAAGTGCCTACAGTTCTCTGCAGTTCTATTTGTCTTCGAGCTGCCTCTCGCTGACCTCCTAATCTGCAGCGTCCTCCTCGCCGCCGACCGCGTCGAGTACGTCACCACCGAGGTCGACCCCATGACCATGATGCGCATCTCGCGCGCGCTGTGGCCGGCGCCCGTCGCCCTGTCGGCCTCGTCGTTTGTCAGCACGCTGCTCCGCCAGAACCTGCAGCACGTCGCCCGCTACTTCGGCTTCGAGCCGGCCGAGACGGCGACGCACCACCCGTCCTCGCCGCACCACCCAGGGCAGCAGCCGCCGCAGAACCTGAGCACGCTGGCGTCCTCGCTGAAGCGGCGCCTCGAGGAGGCCGACGCCGCCCGCGATCCCCGCGACGCCCGCGAGCGGTCGGCAAAGAACGGCCAGGTGCCAGCGCCGGGAGTGGTCCCAGGGACGATCCCGACGGCCACGTCGGCTGCGTCGACGCCGTCGACGCCCTCGACCACAGACAGCGACCGCATCCTCAACGCCAAGGACCTCATCCCCTTCGACTCGCTGCGCGCCAGCATCGACGACGCGTGGGGCGAGTTCAAGAAGAAGCTGGCGGAGACGTGGCTCCCGCTCCGCCCGCAGCGGCCGGGCGGCAGCGTCGGCGTGTCCGGGCTGGTGGAGCTGCAGTCGGCCAACTCGCGCATCATGATCGAGGTGACGGCGTTCTGGGACCCCAAGACGCGCAAGTACGACGCGCCGACGATGCACATGAAGCTGCGCAGCATCCGGCCGCGGAACCAGGTGCCCCTGTAGGGCCGGGGGGCGCGCAGGTAGCTGGCTGGCTGTAGGATCATCCTTTTTTTTTCCCGGGGGCGGCGCGGCGTTGAAGCATATCACGGCGCCAATGTGTCGTTCTACTACGTTTTTTTTTTTAACTTTTTCTTTTACTTTCTCTCTTGTCCTTTTCCCTTGTACACACGATTTTCCTTTGTATTATTTTTATGCATGGACAATGGCACAAGCGTTCTTTTTGGGAGGGGGGGATGGAACAGTGATAGAAATCTAACTTTCAAAATGGCTTTTCAAAATATGGTATGCAGCTGGAGCGATGCCGAGAGGAAGGCCGTCGGGAGAGCGGTCGACATACGCATGGTGAGGACGTAAGCGGAGATTGTAGGGGTTGGGGGCGGAGTCAGGTCAACCTGATGGTCCAGGCCATTTTCTGCCCTCATGTTTGTCCACGTACGAACCCAAGACGAGATGCAACACTGAAGACAAATCCTAGCATTCTAGACCTGGCGATGCACATGCAAACACTGGCCATCCGTCGTATGCGAGCTCGTATTGACGTCTATGCAGCGCCCCAAAATGAGGCCCGGCGATAGTTCTCGACGTCGTCCTCGTTTTGCTTTGTTTTGGGCTTCCGCTGCTCATCGCCAATCGGATGCCAGCAGAGGCATACGCGGACACGCTGCAAGCTGGTCTGGCCTGGCCATGGGGCCTTGGGGGCGCCGCTCAGCCTCGGCCGGCAGACGAGGCGGCCGCAGAGGAAGACCGGAGGAAAACTCGAGACGAAACAAAAAACAAATACGAAGAAGATAGAAAAAAAAACAGATGAAAGGGTGGTTGTGGATGCAGCAGCAATTGCTGTTCTGTGGCTGGGCTGGGCCCGGCAAATCTAGGCTCGAGTTGTCGATCTCTGGGCGCCGACCCCGAAAAAAGAAACACAGCTAGACTGGAACACACCACAGGCCAAGCTCGTCCAATCGACGGCCTCGCGCCTACGCGTTCCGCATGCGTGCTAAAAACAGCTGCATGCCGAGCTAGACGACGCCTGCCCACAGGGGAGCACGTCAGAGAGCCGGCAGTCGACAGGGGTGGCGATTGGCGGGTGCAGGGGGGGAGTCAGAAGAAAGAAGAGACGGACAGGGGGGTCGTTCCCGAGCGGGCGGCACGCAGAGCTCTGCTGAAGACTGAAGACGACAGACAGCTCGTGGGGGAATTGCATCTGCGTGTGCCCTCGTCTCTGGAAGCGAGAGTGGCCGCCACGAAGGCGTTTGTCGTTGTCGCCGGAGGCACGCCCTCTGTGGAATTGCGATCCAGAAAACCACCCGTTTGCCACCTGGACGGGCGTGTTCTGTGGCTCTCGTATTCGCCTGTGCGACAGGGGGGGAAAGGGATGCGGGACGACTGGGAAGGTGTCGAGACATTGGGACAGCAAGGGGGCCAGAGAAAGCAAACGACAGAAGAAGACATCATCCCGTGAGACATCCCCCCGTCCGGGACTACGCTGGAGAGCTGCGGTGAGACTACGCGTACAGAGAGAGACAAGATGCAGCTTGCTGCGTCCCAAGCATTGGCATGCGGCGGCGGCGGCTACTGGAACGAGCGGATGGCAGCGTTGATGGCCATCGGCTGGCTGTGAGCGGCAGCCCGTGTGTGGCCGCTCGGTGGCCGGCCAGGAAGGCCTTTCCAGGATCCGAAATGGAAGAGCCCACACACCCTCGGCGGCAACGAGGAATCGAGATTCAGACAGTCTTGGCAGAGCAGAGAGAGCAGGAGGAGACGAGATCAGCCATCGTCGACAACGTACTTAAGTCGGCGTTCGCCAGCCCCCATCCTGGGACGTAGGACAGAGAAACACAGGACCAAGAAGAAGAGAACCCAAAGACCAGCAAAGACCGGCAACGACCAGGATCCCTCGGCCTCGACCAAATATCGATAGACGGGGACATATATTGGCTCACAAGCGACAATTCTGACTGTTTCTGGTTCTGTTCTGGGACGGCGTCTGAGACAAGAGACAGGAACGACAAACGATCCCAGCGCGGCGTGTTGTTGTTGTGGCGGCTCTCGTTTTTCTGTTTCTTTTTTCTGTTTCTTTTTTTTCAACTTCCTTTATTATCTTTGCTTCCGCCCCCTTCGACATCCGCCTTCTCTCCTTTCCTCTTCTCTTCTATTCTCTTCTCGTCACTCTTCACTCGTTCCATCCTTCTCTTCTTTGCCAACGACCACATCTTCCAACTCTTTGTCCTTCCTTTGACCTATTGTTGTTTCTTGCCGTTTCTTTTTGATCTTCTTTTGTTTTGTTCTTCTCCCCCTATTCATTCCATCTCATTGTGCCTATTGTTTCCTTTGTCTCGTCACTCTATTGATTTCATCCTCTCGTTCCTACACTTGACAGCCTCACGGCATTCCTCAGCATCGATTATTTTGTCTTATTTTATTTTCCTTTTCTATTCCTCATTTTCATCCTAGAAATACTCGCTGCTCACGCAAACTTATTCTACGACCCCCCCTTCCCCATCCACTGCGCAGGAAGCAGTGCCTCCCCTCTCCCCCTCAACCATGGCCATCCGCGATCACGGCTACTATGGCTACGCCTTCGTCGGCGCCCGCCCGGCCCAGATCGTCGCCCTCAGCGCCGTCATCGGCATGGTCGGCCACTTTGTTAGCCAGGACACCCACGCCCACATCGCCGCACCGGGGCAGCTGGTCGGCACGCTGGTGATTGTGAGTTTGACGATGATCCTTCAAAAATGCCCGTCATAACCTTTGCTGACAGCCTAGGCCTCCCTCGCCCTCCTCTGGGCCCTCCTCTCCGTCACCGCCTACGACGACTCCCACTTCCCCTACGTCGCCACCAGCGCCGTCGACCTCCTGTTCATGGTCCCCTTCATCGTCATCGCCGCCGTCCTCGGCGCGCCCCTGGGCACCGTCACCTGCTCCGTGCTGCCCGTGGCGTCGGCGTCCAACGCCCAGGATCTGCTGGCGATCCAGATGGGCGGCCGAAGCAACAGCAATAGCAGCAGCAGCGTGTCTCCCTCGTACATCATCTTCGTCGGCGACAACCAGACCACGTGCTACGCGATCATGGCCGTCTGGGGCCTCGTCATCGCGCTCTGCGTGCTCTTCGCCATCAGCGGCTTCGCCACGGGCCTGCTCTTCCTCGGCAAGCGCCGCGCCACGGCCGCCGAGCGGGCGCATGCGGCGGCAGCACGCGCCGCTGCTGCTGCTGCTGCGACAGCTCGTACCAACGACTCCGAGATCGAGATGGCCCTGGCTCCCGGCAAGGCCGGCTTCGACGACGACGACGGCAGCAGCATGCACAGCAGCATGCACAGCAGCTACTACCACGCCGACGAGGGCGGCAGCGCCGCCATCCCTGCCTACCCGTCGGCGGGCGGCCGCGGCCTGCACCCTCGGCTGTCCGCGGCCGTGGGCGCGTCCGAATAGGGACGCGGGGCATCACGGCTTCAGCGGAAGCGCGTGCCCCCCAGGATCAAGACGACCATGAAGGCGCCCGTCGTGGCGTTCCGCAGCGTCGACGAAGACGAGGAGGACGACGAAGAGGACCTCGAAGAGACCGGGCTGACGACGCCGCTGTCGCCACCGCCGCCGACCCACCAGACCAAGTCGGGGCCGGCAGGGAACAGCAGCGGCCGCGAGTCGGCCGCCAGCAGCCGCAGCTACCCGCTGACGCCCGTATCGCCGGTGTTTTCCGTGACGCCGGAGCACGGTGGCGAAGACAGCGCCGGCAGCAGCCTCGCCCGCCAAGGCACCATCAAGATCCTCTTCTCGCCCTCCAACACCAACTCGTACTCGTCCACCGTGGCCACCACCACGGCCACCACCCTCGTCTACCACTATCCTGGGCCGCCCGTCGTGATGCCCATTGCTGGGACAGCAAGATCACTCACCAACAAGTACACCCCCCCGACCTCGACCAATCTCCCTACAACAAATGACCCGCCCACCACCCGCAAGGCGGGCGAGAGCCGCTTCCGCGAGGCCCGCGAGTCGCTGTGGCCGCGCGCGTTCCAGCTGTCGCCCGTCCGGCAGCAGCGCCCCCTATCATCGCGCTTCTCTCTCTCGCCCGTAGGCTCCCCCATCTCCCCCATCCTGCCACCGGCGCCGCCCGTCCCCAGCGAGAAGCCCTCGCTCTCGCTGCCGTCGTCGTCGTCGTCGTCATCCGCCGCCGCCGTCCGCCGCAAGACCCTCCTCGAGCGCATCGAGGGCTGGTGGGACCTGGGCCTGTTGCGCGGCGGCACGGTCCGGGGTCGCGGCGGTGCTTCTGCCTCTGCCTCTGCGCGGCCGCCGCCTCCGTTTCCGAGAGCCGCCGCCCACGGTGGCGGGCGGGCCGCCGCCGAGATGGACATGGCCAGGCACTCGCCGGCGGCGTTTGTCTAGCCGCTGCGAGCCGTTTTTCAGTTCTTTTTCTTTTTTTTTCGTATCTTGTCGTGGTTTTTCTTTTTTCTTTTGTTATGGCTCAAGGATACTAGACTGGAATTCCGGAAGGAACGTAAAAAAAATATCATCGTAATACTGGCGGCGACCAGAGACTTGTCTCGGAAATCGTGGACAGACGGACAACGGGACACCGTCTTGGGGAAAAAATCGATGGCTCGAAACCGGAAGCCATCGTGCTATTTAGGATCGCCTAGGAAATGGACTGGTTTATTTTTATTTTTAGCAGTTGGTCCGTCAGAATGGCATTTCAAAATAGGATCAAAATTTCATCTTCATTCTAATACTGACCTCGTCAAAATGTGGCACTTTCATCTCGTTTCCTTCCTCTCATGGCACCGAGTACAGTCTCACCTCGCCTCCCGGCAGGGCTCACAGAAGAAAGGCCCGCCGCCCCAGGATGTTGAAGCACCGCCCAAAGTCCCAGTCGGCACCGACGTCGCCGCCGCCGCTGCCGCCGTTGGCCGACGCCACCCCCTGCAGGTCCTGCGCCGCCCACACCCCCTCCATCACCCGCAGCGCCTCGTTCACCGCCCCGAACAGCTCCCGCCCGCAGATCTGCCCCACCATGCCCCGGTACAGCGGCCGCTGCTCGCGCGTCGCCAGGCACCCCGCCACGCACAGCGGCCACGCCGCCACCCGCAGGCACGTCGCCGACGGCAGCGCCGCCAGCCGCTCCAGCGTGCGGTCCGCCGCCTGCCGCACGGCGTCCGCCGCCGGCTGCCAGCCGTTGACGACCACGAGCAGGTAGGTGAGGGCGGCCAGCGCCCAGATGTGGCTGGCGGCGTCGGCGCTGAGGTGCGCCGCGCTCTCCATGTTGGGCGCCGGCAGGTGGTGGATGTAGTCGTTGTCCGGCCTCCGCAGCTCCTCTTCCGCCTGCGCCTCGGCCGCGGCGATGTACGTCGAGTAGAAGCCGGTGCCCGTGGTGGTGCCCGGCAGGGGCGGCCTCGCGTAGCTGGCGGCGTCGGCCATGCGCGCCTCGAGGCAGGCGATGCGCGCGCGCAGGTCGCGCTCGATGGGCGCGGCGCGCGCCACCAGCTCGGCCA
>WNYD01000343.1:0-15801 GCA_021396205.1 Sporothrix brunneoviolacea
ACTTTTATAACTTTTATAATTATTAAAAATTAAAAACTTAACTTTTTTTTTATAATTTATAAAAAAATAAACCCTTTTTTAACTTTAAACTTTTTTTTTAATTTTAAACACTTAATTAATATTTTTCTTATTATTTATAAAGCTAGTTTTATTTATATTTTACTTATTTTATAACGTAATTACTTTAGTTTTTAAAATATTAAAATATTAAAACTAAGTCTTAATTACGTTAATTACTACGCCGTTTATTTACTTTACGTTAATAAATTCACTCTTTAAAACCTTTATTAATAAATTTCGGCGTATAAATAACTTTAACTAGTGTTTTCTAAAAAGTACGTAATCTTTAACAGTTTAAAAAACCGTAAAAACGATTATTTTCACCTAAAAGTACAAGGGAGACTACTTAATCGCCCCTTAAATATAAACTCAACTCGTCATGTGTTTCTCCTAAACTATAAAAAAGCCTTTAACACGTTTCGAACGCCAAACTTCGTGGTTGTACGCCGTCCCTACGGTGCACAAGAGTTGTCTTCAGGATTTTAAATTACAGGCAGGTCTTTCGTAAAGGCGCGCCGTTTTTAAGCGCCTCGAGCGCCTGGCGGATATCGTCTTCGGTATAGTCGCGCATTCTAATCTAAAAAGCCCGTTAGTAAATCTGGTAGCAATTAGATTTTTTTAAATTTCTTACGAATTTTTGAAGTTGTTAAGGATTTTTTTGTTTCATGTAAATTGGAACATTTGGGGTGGACCGTAAGGGGTGGTGGACCGGAAAGTGGGTAATCTGACTTACGACTGCGATACGCGGAGAAAGATTCACCGGGGTATCCCGCACGTGACTGGCGCCGTTCTCAGTCCCCGAGCTTAACGCCCCGGCGCTATAGCTCAACGCCTGAAGGCCGAGGCGTCGCTGCCTAACGCCTTACGCAGTTGGTGCCCGATATCCCCTAGGGGTTATACGGTGATTCAACGTACCCTTTAGTCTATTAAATATATTACACGACCCTTAGGCCCTCTTAATTACGAAGGGGCCAAGGATTAGATTTTATGCATCATCATACCTACGTTTAGCCCTTCTGTTTCGTGATCCTTTCGTTGTTGAACCTATCCCTAGAAATCCCCTTACATTTATATACGTTATATGACTTTAAACCAGGGTTGGCATTTTAGTCACTTTTAGTCAGGGTTGGGAATTATTCAGTCTTAGTCTAGTCATTGCCGTGACTAAGACTAAATAATTTTTCGTTAGTCATTTTAGTCATTAGTCACTTTAGTCACTACTGTGACTAAGACTAAATAAGACTAACTAAGATAATTAATAACTAAATAACTAAAATAATTTAAGAAACTATACGGTTTAAAGTAGTAAATATTTTTTATAAAATATAATTTAAAACGGTAAAGTACTTAAAAAATATAATATTATTTAGTTATTATTATTTTAACTATTATTAAAGGTTTTTTTAATTTCTGAATTAGTTTTTATTTATTAAATCTATTAGTTACTTTAGTCACTTTATTTAGTTATTAGTTACCTTTAGTTAGTCACCTTTAGTTATAGCCTTGACTAATGACTGAATAAAATGACTACTAGTCATTTTGCCAACCCTGCTTTTAGTCTTTTTTTAGTTACTCCTTTAATAACTTCTTATAAGATTTTCAATTAATAAACACTAGTAGTTATTGTTATAACATGAATAGTATTACATACTTTATAAAGTAATAAACAATACATATTATTTATGTTGATAATTACGTAACTTAAAGTAGAGAAAAGGCCGTTTAGTCTTTTTGTAGTCCGTAGTTTAAAGACTAATTATGATTAACTACAATTTACTCCATATTAAGCTTATATAATTATAAAATAAGCTATACATAGCGTTTATTACTTTTATATAATTACGTTTACTCTATTATTTTACAACTTATATTGAATTAATAAATTAGATGACTAGATGTAAAAAAAAAGGGGACTAAAAGGGACTAAAATTAGTCTTTTTATCAAACCTGCTTTAAATATCGTTTATCCTTTATTAAAAGCATTGTCGTTTATATATAAACTCCTTTATGCTCTTTCTCACTATTTTGTTTATATTTTATACGTAATGTTACGGGTAGCACCCGTGTTAAGGTTTTTACCGATAATAAAGGATTTTCACGTGTTTAAAGAAAGGAAGGAAAGGGCCCGTTATTTAATAAATGGGCTAACGTAGTAGGAAGGTCTTGTTAACGAACCTTTCCTATAACCCTTATCTCTTAGTCAGGAACCGAGAATCTCGTTTTCACCATTTAAGAGAACCAATTAATTATTACTTACTAACTTATAACACATTAAATTACGCTACCTTTAAGAAAACGGCACAAAAGAGTGTTCCTTAACTAAGTGTTTTAAGTAAGATAAATGTGATAAAAATTTATTTTAAAAGAAATGTAAGGGGAAAACCAGAGGCTGAGTGCGTTGCGTGGCAAAATAAAGTTAGACACAAAATAAAGTTATATTAACATGAAGAAGATAGACTTCAGCTTACAGAGCTCCTTCCGAGTGGTCGGCGAGGGTGGCTCAGTCTGTAGATATTTATACACAGAAGGTGGCAAATAAGCTGAAGGGAATGTAGAGAACGTAGTCTCGGTGTGTCGGCGACTGGTTGCCGATCACATGCTGTGGTTGTCGTGTGACTGTGGGAGTTCTTGGAAATGCCTTTACAGTCGTCCTTGGCCCTTAGCCCGATTATTTCCTTTATCTCGGTCCTTGGCCCGGTTATTCGGGCATGGACCGTCGACTAGGGGTAAGCCTGTTTCTTTTTATTTTAACTTTTTTAAGAGCCTCGCTCCTTTTATAGTTTAATAGAGAATTAATTAATAATTATATTATATTACGTCTATCTAGCTTATAGCACTTTAAAGAGATGCCTCGAGCCTAGGACCGGTGATTGGGCTGATTCGCCTTGTTGACTACTTTTTTGTAAACTTCTTATATGACCTCTTAATTACGTTGCCTTAAAGAAAATAACACGTAATAAAAGGTGTCTTAATTTAGTTATAAGATTGTTTATAATAGGCAGGGTTAGTAAAAAGACTACTAGTATTTTTTGCTAACCTTAAGTCTAGTTAAGGCCCACACTAGACTAAAACTAGACGATCGCCTAGTTACTTAGTTATCTAGTTAGTCTTAGTTAAGGCTTAGACTAAAACTAACTAGACTAATTACTAACCTTATCTTTAAGTAGTCGACAAGGATTGCTTAGTTTTATAAAAGACCCTACTCGTACTATAAAAATCCCACTAACGTATATTGTAAAACAAGAATTCTAGCTTTTAATTAACTAACAACTCTACTAGTTTAAAATAAGTAACCGCCTTTAATTTTACCGGTTAATTCACCACGTAATTATAACACCAAAAAATTTCCTTAACTTTTTCTCCCCCTCCCCCTTCAGCGTCACTACAAGTACGCCTAATGTACTATAATGAAATTTCCTACGCCACCTTAAATTACAACTGTTATCAAGCGCGTCGACCCCTGCGCCTCCTTCCGCCTTCTTATATAAAACGCGAACCTACAGTTACAATGAAAATGTGGAAACATTCCCCGCCACCATATATTTTTTTTAGCTTCGGTACCAAGCAGGGTTGGCAATTAGTCTAGTTAGTCACTGACTAAGACTAACTAGATGACTAGGAAGACTAGACGCACGTCTAGTTAGTCTTAGTTAGTCCGAGCCTTGACTAACACTAACTAAACGATCGTCTAGTCCGTAAAAATCGTTGACTAAAACTAGGTGACTAGGAAGACTAGATGACTAGACTAAAAGATTAGTAGTATTTTTACTAACCTTAGTAATAGTACGAGTTTAAGCGAATTAAGCTTACTTATTAATTCGGTGCTTTATATATTTATTTCGTTATCCGAATTTACATTCGTTAGTAAATAAGTAAATAAAACCATTTTTAAAAATAAAGTAATAAGGCGTAGTAAATAAATAGTATTTATTATAATAATAATAATACCGTAAAGGATTTAAAAAAAGAGTAAGTAAAAATATATATACATAATACCACCGCCGGGTACTATACATCTTATACCAAAAAGGATTCCCACCTTGGGTCGTCAACTGGTGCCGCAGCTACCTCGTCGAGCGCACGGCGCTACTCCGCTTCGACGGTATAACGGCGGACCCGATCCACATCACCACAGGCGTCCCCCAGGGCTCCGCGCTTTCCCCCATCTTGTTCCTTATTTATATTAGCACACTCTACACCGACCTCGCGGCGTACTCTACGCTACACATCATTGGGTTCGCTGACGACACGAACATTATTGTGGTTAACTACCGCGTTAAAGCTAACTGCCGCCAGCTCGAGGCGGCGTGGCGAACTTATACACTTTACTTGTAACTATAAACCGGCGACTACGACGTTGTGTTTTAGTGGTAACACCGTTACCTTAATAAAGGCCGCCCGCTTTTTAAGATTTTAACTCGACTATAAACTTAATTAAAACTACATTTAAAAAAGAACCGTAAAAATAAGTATATAAATCTTCACTTTTATTAAACTCGCCACGACGGCGTAAAAATATAGCCTCCGCCGCGCGCGGGTGTTATACCTAGTTTATTTACGGATAGTTTTTATATACGGCGCACCGTTTTAATATAACACGGCCGGACCACAGCTTAAAAGCGTTAGTAAACGACTCGCACCGATTTAAACACAAATATTATAAGTAGTCGTAAAAGTTTATAAAACCACCTTATTAACATTAATAAAAGTAAAAAGTAAAGGTACCACCCCTCGACATATACCCAGGGTTGGCAATTATTTAGTCTTAGTCTAGTCATTACTGCGACTAAGACTAACTAAGACTAACTAAGATGATTAATGACTAAATAAAGTGACTAAAAAAACCAAATTATTAATTAATAAAGGTAATTAAAAGTAATAAGACCCTTCAAATATTAATATAATATTACGTATTAAAAATATTTAAATGTAATAAACCGTTTTAAAATTTATTATATTATTTAATTAATACTAATTAAGATTTATTTTATATTATTAATTTAATTTATCCGCTTTTACTTATTAGATATATTCTTTTATAACATACTTTTTAATTATTTTAGTCACTTTATTCAGTCATTAATCATCTTTAGTTAGTCACCTTTAGTCATAGCCTTAACTAAGACTAAATAATGAGTAGTTAGTTATTTAGATCGAGTGACTAATAACTAACTAACTAAGATAACTAATGACTAAATAAAATGACTACTAGTCATTTTACCAACCCTGTATATACTTAATTAAATAATACACTGACTTTAACATTAATAATACGCGACACAACCGTTACCTCGACGGGCACCGAGCGTGAACTATATTAAGACTACGAAACTTAAAACTAAACCGGCGTCACCCCGACACCGCGTTAACGTCGTAACGAGAAGACTAGGTAGAGGCCTAGGACGGCACGCGCTTGGTAGACGAGGTTGAGGTTTATATGTAGAGCGTTAAGGTCACCGTGATAACCCCGAGCCGACGACGTTACCTCACCGACTTTTAATAACTATACTACGACACACCGTTATTAAAACACGACGGATTAATAAAATATAAGGTTAGGAAATTAGTACTTTGGTATTAGTATTTAGTACGTACTAGACTAGTATTTTTAACACTAGTACGAGATTTTAAGATACTAGGTTAGTATTAAACTAGTATTAATATTATAAAATACTAGAATATAATATTATAGTATATAAATATTAATACTAGTCTAGTATTAATACTAATACTAGTAATATACTAGACTAGTTTCTTAACCCTAGTAAAACACGAAAACGGCGTCTTAACATAAGTTCGTACGGGATACGTCGGACTAAAGGGCCACTAATTTATTTATAAAGTTCTCGGCATAACGTCGCCACGATGCCGGTATAAAGATTAATCGATTGTTTAAGTTATCTCTTTAGAGCCGAAAATATTACGTTTTTAACGTGAGATTCGTCGACCTCTGTGGACAAAAAATTCATCTACGGACAAGGGTACGTGCGTGTACCGCGCGCGACCCCTCACCACGTAAAATAGGTGTCGCGCTATCGACACCGCATTTCTATTATAGAGATACTTATAGGTCAGGCAAGAATAGGAGCAATAGGAGGTAGATTGTAACAAAGTAGTCTAGGTGGTAAGAACATAGACTTAATCTTGTCAAGTCTAGGTTGTGAGAGTGGGCGTCGCCCGACTCCCTGAATAATAAAGGGCGCCGGCGCCCGGCGCCACTAGCGTGTAAGTGGCAATTTACCACCTTTCCGCTCCCGTTTCGCTCTTAGCTCCTTATCGTCTTATCAGCGGCGTGCGTTAGCCACACTGTGGCTGCCGCGGTTGTCCCGTAACCGTGCCTCGTAACAATTTCTTTCTCAAGTTTATTTACGTAATAGCAGGAAAAAAGCGTCTCTTGGCCTCGCCTCCTGGCGAGACAAGTAATATAGTTAAAACTCTTATACCTCGCCTTTCTCGATTTACGAAAACTCTTTTTAAAAGACTACTACCCTATTCGTCTTCTTTAAAGGCTTTACTAAAGTTAACACTCCGTCCTTTTTTAAATTACCTTAATTTTAATCGTATTTAAATATAGCCCTTTAATCACGAGATTTTATTAAATTTATTATAAAAGTTATTTAATATTTTTATAATGTTTTACCTTACCTTTATAACCGAAAAATAAGTAATATATATTTATAAAAGGCGGTAAAAAGAGTGGTTACCAAGGTTAGTAAAAAGACTAATAGTTTTTTAGTTTTATTAACTAGTCCTCCTAGTTAGTTAGTCTAGTTAAAAGCTTAACTAAGACTAAAAGTTTAACTAAGACTAAAAGCGTATATAGTGATAAAGGCATTTCTAAAAACGTCCTCATTTCTAAGAACTCCCATAGTCACACGTCAACCACAGCATGTAATCGGCAACCAGTCGCCGACACACCAAGACTACGTTCTCTACATTCCCTTCAGCTTATTTACCACCTTCTATGTATAAATATCTACAGACTAAGCCACCCTCGCCGACCACTCGGAAGGAGCTTTGTAAGTTGAAGTCTATCTTCTCTATACTAATATAACTTTATTTTGTGTCTAACTTTATTTTGCTACGTAACGCACTCAGCCTTTAGCTTTCCCTTTATAATAGTCTTAGTTAATCTTAGTTAAGGCTTTAATTAAAAATAATTAAATACGCTTTTAGTTATTTAGTTATTTAGTTAGTCTTAGTTAGGCCTTGGACTAAGACTAACTAGACTACTTATTAACCTTAGTGGTTACTAACGTGTAAAAAAAAAAGTGTATTTATTTTTTAATGTATTAATATATATAAGTTATTACCCGCTCCTTTTAATATAAGGTTATAAAGATACTTTATTTACGAGTATGTTATATTTTATTGTTAAATTTATATTAAAAGATCGCTTTTTTAAATTACATCGCCGCTTTTATATATAAGATATAAAATAATTAATTACTTTAATATTTAATAAAATTAAAAGTTAAAGTAATTATATTTAATAGTTTTTTTTACTTAAAAGGGCGCGGCTTAGTTAAATACATTAAAACGAATTATTTAAACTTAACTTTTACGTAAAGAGTCGTTATAACTCCCTTTTAAAGACTACATTCTCCACCGTCTCCTTTATATAAATATTACTATTTTATAAATAATCTTTTTATAACTCTTAACCTTTTTATAAAATTATAAAATTAAGGGATTATTATAACTAACACCACTCGCCCGAATAAAATTAATAATAAACAGCTTACGGCGTTAAAATTAAAAGATAAAATAAAGGATTCGATTTTATAAGGCACCGTTTTTATAAAAAACATAAATTTAAAGATATAATATAATTTAGCTTTAAGCGTAACTTTATACTTTTTTAAACACTGTACACGACGGTTAAGAGCCTCTTATTAAAAAGGGTTATTAAAGGTTAAGAGAATCGTCTATAAACGTTAAGACTACGAAGGCCCCTTTTTAAAAAAAAGTTAATAAAAAAGTTAAAAATCTTAAAGTTAATTAATATATATAATAATAATATAAACGGTATAAATATCGGTAATTAACTATAAACTAAATTTTAAGCGAAAAAATAATAAAACGCTATAATTAATAAACGCTTTTTTATTTATTTTTACTTAAAATCGCCGTTATAAATACGTATCTTCTTTAACAAACAATACGGCCAAGACACACCTATTATCAGGGTTAGTAATTAGTCTAGTTAGTCTTAGTCCGCACCTTAACTAAGACTAACTAGACGATCGTCTAGTCCGTAAAATCGTTAACTAAAACTAGGTGACTAAGACGACTAGGTGACTAGACTAAAAGACTACTAGTATTTTTGCTAACCCTGCCTATTATTAACTAAAGCGCCTTTTAAAAACAGTTATATACACAAATTTTTGAGATGTTTAACTAACAAGTGGCTCTTTGTAATAAAGGCTTATCGACGTTAAAAACGTTATAATAAAACCACGTTAAATTACGGCTTTAAAAGCGTGGATTTTACGCCTTTTGCTTATTAAAACGACATAATACGATCTTCGGTTAACCGTAATTAACTACGAATTAACCCTAAAAACACTCCGTTATTACAGGATGTATGTAGTGCGGCGTTGCGTTGTGTAATAATTTAAAAAGAGACTGTTAGGATAAATGGTATTGTCTAGAGGCCCGATAAGGTACTTGGTTTTAATAAGAATTTATATGTAGTTTTGTGTACTAGCGGGGTAAATACAGGGGTTTCAACTAATTATATGCGTCGCGTTAAAAACGTAATATTTTCAGCTTTAAGGAGATACCGTGTTTAAAACGTAGTTATACTTTAAACTATAACGACCGTTATAAAGTTACCACGATATTACTAAGGTTACACGGGAATTATATAACGTAAAATTATTATTTATTAACTATTTATAAACCGTAGTTTTTATAATATAACTTAATTACGACGATTTTTATATAATACTATATAAAATTTACGGTACAATCTTACGACACTAACCTTTTATAATTATAAAAGGTGTCGTTTGTAATATGTTACTATAAGTAAAAATAAAAATAAAAACACATTATACACACTACCACGCGGTAAAAACGCTACGAACATTACTTTACGGCACGGCTCGCCTTTATAATCTTTATTATTATATTTAAGAGAGGTGTAAAAACGTTTAATACGGCCACCGGCGTATAAGGGGAAGGCTAGAGGTTAAGTGCGCTACGTGGTAAAATAGAATTAAACATAAAAGAAGTGGTATTTGTTTAAAGGGTAAGAAGATAGACTTTAGCTTATAAAGCTCTCTCCGAGTGATCGGTAAGGTAGTCTAGTTTACGAATATTTATATATAAGAAGGTGGTAAATAAGTTAAAGAGAAAGACATTTACTATATATAGTCTTAATGTGTTAACGACTAGTTACTACTATAGGTTAAAAGTTTTTAAGCACTCCGCATTTTAACCCACATACCACCAAATATCACATAACTTTAACGACGTTTTCTTAATTTAAAAAAAATCGTAAAGACTCGAAAAAAATACTAGCTAAATACCCTAAATTTTTAGATTAATACGTCGTGTACCACCCCCTTGCCCGGCGTACTACCGTAAACTTACGTGGCATAGAGTGGACGAGCTTTTATAGAAGTGTAAAGGCATTTCTAAAAACTTAAAACTCCCACAGTCACACGACAACCACAGCAGGTGATCGGCAACCAGTCACCAACACACCGAGACTACGTTCTCTACATTCCCTTCAGCTTATTTACCACCTTTCTATATATAAATATCTACAGACTAGGCCGCCCTCGCCGACCACTTAGGAGGAGCTTTATAAGCTAAAGTTTATCTTCTTTATATTAATATAACTTTATTTTATGTCTAACTTTATTTTACCACGCAACGCACTTAGCCTTTAGCTTTCCCCTTATAGGAAGTTTAGGATTGATAGTATTTTACGCCGTTGTAATCCTCCGTACTAGTTTTACCTTATCCTCCTCGTTGTCTCGTAGGTTATTTATATCGGGGAAGATCTTATAAATTTTAGTCTTTAAGGCCTTTTATATATGTTTAATTAAGTTTAAATTAAGGTTGTGTGTAGGTTAATTTATTACTTAAATCTTATACTCTTTAAACTAGCTTTTCGTCTTTTTAACGAGATAAATTTTCGTGTTATTTTACTAGAAAGTAGTTTTAAGCTTATAGATTAATAAAAGGCCTTCTTTTAAAGCGTTTATATAAGAATTCGTAGAGTATCCTTACTTTTTAACTAAAGGGTCCTTTTTTATAACGATAATCTTTAACTTTATACACTTTTTAATCGTTGCTTATATTATAAAAGAGATTAGTTTTTTATAACTGGTTTAATTAACGAAGTCGACACCGTACTTTTTAAAGGTATATCTGAAAACTTAAATTTTTTTAACCGTTAACGTCGTTTTAAACGAAGTATTTATTTAAAAATAACCCTTATTTCGTTAACGAGGTAGACGAGAAAATTAAACAACTTTAAAAAGGGTTACTTAAATTAATTCTTACTCTTTACGTCTTTAAAAACGTGTAAATATAAGCCTGGAACAAGCTATATTTAGTGTAAGTAAAATTCTGTTCGTTAACTTTTATTTCATTATATAAAACCGTTTAAAAACGCGTTAAATCGTTAAGCGCGCCGTATTATAAGGGCTTTACGCCACTAGCTCTTTTCACTTAATTCTTAAGAAGCGCCGAGTTAATCGTAAAATATATCCAACATCTCGATTATTAAAAACCTTCGGACGGCCTTTTCTAAGCCTCGAGACGTAAGAGCGTTGTTTTATTCATCGTCGAATTGTGTTATAAACTGTGTTACGCACGACGCTAAACGCGCGCACGATAAACGTGATACTCTTGCCCGCCGCCGCCGCCGTGCAAATGGCCGCACGAACTTCGGGTTTTAAATTACCCTTATTTTAACGACTTACGGTTATTGCTGTACCAAAATCATGAAATTCTGATGCCATTTGGTAGAGTAATGAATTATTAAAGAAAAAACGCGCTTTTGGGCGACGCGTCTGTTGTGGGAGGAAATGTAGGGTGCTTAAAAACTTTTAACTGTACCGACTAGGGTTTAACGGTAGACTTTTAAAAGTTCTCGTAAATACCCTTACACGCCGTAATACCCGTTACGTTATTAACTATAACTAAAATTATAATAATGTTATACTTACTACTACTTAATAAAATCTTAATTAATTAATAATATTAATATTAATATTAATAATAAATAAACCCGTTATAATATACCCACGAACACATATCGTGGTTGAAACAACCGCCTTTTTCTTTTCCACTACGGTTAAATGCCGTTAACCCTTAATTATAATAGTTTAATATATAGTAATTAAGGTTATAACCTTTACGTACTCCTTAAAGGACCGCTTTAAGTCGGCGGCGGCCTAACTATACCGCGAGATCGCCTTAATTTAACGGCGTTTATCCTTTAAAAGCCAAGTTAACATTTTAACATTATTCAACTTACGGGGCCGCTTCGTCGCGCCTTTAACACGGGCGCGCTCGTAACATACCTTCGCCGCTCGTAACATGGCCGGTGTGAGAGCGCGTACTTCGTTTAACGAAAGTGTAAGGGGAAAGCCAGAGGCTGAGTGCGTTGCGTGACAAAAGAAGTGGTATTTGGCTGAGTGTAAGAGGCTAGACTTCAGCTTGCAGAGCCCTCTCCGAGTGTTCGGTGAGGCGGTCTGGTCTGTGGATATTTATATACAAGAGGGTGGCAAATAAGGAGATTGGCCATATGTATGTAGTCTTGGCGACTGGTTGCCGACTGGGGTTTGGCGGCGGACTCCTGAGAGTTCCCGTAAATACCCTTACAGAAAGCGTGTTGTTAACGTCGTTACGTTAGTTACGGTATTCGTCTATAAAAACAGTAATATTATCGCGTTTAAATTTTATAACTTACTTATTTAAGTTAACCCGCCGATATTATAACGACTGTACGTTAAACGTTTAAAGTATGTACGGGGATATAAGTATAACTATGGTTAGTGAAAAGATTAATTTTAATTACCTTTAATTACTTTTTATTATTATTTAATTTATTAATTTATTAAAATTTATAAAACTATAAATTAAATATTATTAAATCTTTTTATATATAATAAATATTATATACTATTTACTTAACGATTATATACACTTTAAGTAAAGTAAAATATAATTAATTATAATTAGTTTTTAAAATATAATAATTAAAATTAAAAAATTAAAAGTAACTAAAATACTAACCTTAAGTATAATTAATTTTAATATAAACAATTATTATGAAAATACTTATAGATAAAGCAAGAATAAAAGTAATAAAAGGTATATTATAACAAAGTAGTCTAGGTGGTAAGAACATAGACCAAATCTTGTCAAGTCTAAGTTATGAGAGTGGGCAATGCCCAACTCCCTAAGAAATAAGAGGCGCCGGCCTCCGGCGACGTTAGTGTGTAATTAGCAATTAGCCATCTCGTCGCTCCCTCTTCGCTCTTGGCTCTTTATCGTCTTATTAGTGGTGCGCGCTGGTTATAGTGTGGTTAGTGTATTGTTATAAGGCCGTGCCTTATAACATTAAGACTAGGGTCATAAAATTAGTACGTTAATTTAATTTATACTCGCATTAAAATTAATTAAATAAAATTAAAATTAATAAATTAATTTTATAACTTTAACTAAAATTAAATAAAATTAAGTAAGATAATTAATAATTAAATAAAAGTAATTAATAAACTATATAATTAATAAAAAGGTAATTAAAAGTAATAAACCCTTTTTATAAAATATAATTAAAAAAATAAAACCTTTTAAAAAATATATAACATTAGTATTAAGGTTAATAGTTAGTTTTAGTTAAGGCTCGGACTAAGACTAACTAGACGTCCGTCTAGTCTGTAAAAATCGGTAACTAAAACTAGGTGACTAGGAAGACTAGATGACTAGACTCAAAGACTAGTAGTATTTTTGTTAACCCTGTATTACTATAAGGGGAAAGCTAAAGGCTGAGTGCGTTACGTAGTAAAATAGAGTTGGATATAAAACTACTATCTACGCACCGTTATTAATGCTTTTAAACTCTATTTTACCACGTAACGCACCCAGCCTTTAGCTTTCCCTTTATAGTTTTAGGATAAAGGTTAATTTATTTATAATAAGAAGAATAAAGCGTGCCACGCCCTACTTTAAACCACTACCCTTAGTCTTTTATGAAGAGAGTGCTGCTAAGTTAAACACTTACCACGGCTAAATAAAATTTTATACAGATCGAACAAACGTGAGGATATCTTTATAATAATAGTTTATAAATTAATATTATGTATATAGTTTATATTATAATTAAGCTTGTTACATACGAGTGGTTTTATAGACTTTTATATTTTTATTAAAAAATATTTCTAAAAACGTATTTTTCACTAAAAAGCTATTTTTCCAAATGCTCATATACTAAACTGTATAATATATACAGAGTTAGCAATTAGTCTAGTCCGTAAAAACCACTGACCAAAACTAGGTGACTAGGACGACTAGGTGACTAGACTAAAAGACTAATAGTCGATTTACTAGTAATTCATCTAGTTAGTCTTAGTCCGAGCCTTAACTAAGACTAGATACGCATCTAGTCATTTTTAGTCAAAACCCTGACTAATACTGACTAACTAGGAGGACTAACTAACTAGACTAAAGGACTACTAGTTTTTTTTGTTAACTCTGGACTAGACTAAGACTAACTGGATGACTAGGAAGACTAGACTAAAAAACTAGACGAATTATAATAATAATAATAATAATAATAATAATAATAAATTAACGAAATAACTATAAAACTATATAAAATAATTAATCCTTTATAGTAATATCGTTATCGTTATTAATACTTTTAAGGTAAGCATTAATATCCGTAATGCCCTAGCTTTTTAATAAAATTAACTCTTTAACTATATCGGGTAATAATCGATTTTATGATTTTAATATAATATAACTCCCTATCGAAAAACCCGTTCAACCGAAACTAACGTAACCGGTATAGCTAAAAACCTTCTAGCCATAAGAGATAGTATACGAAATTGTTTTTCGTTATTTAACTAATATATTAACGGTCTCGTACGGTGATCTTCGATATTTTCGTTAATAAGTAGCATATTCTTCTTCGTTTTTATTTTTATTACTTTTAAAAAAAAATTCGTCTAAATCAACGCCTAAATCGGATTTTTAATAATAATCTTCTTATAATTTGTCGGAGGATATATTAAGCGGATTATCGTTATAATCATATAGTTAATAATTATCGTTTAATTCGTTTTTAACCTTATTAAATTCAGTAATAAAAAAGTCTTTAACCGTTCACTTAGTAGATGTCAGGGTTGGCAAAAAGACTAGTAGTCCTTTAGTCTAGTTAGTTAGTCCTCCTAGTTAGTTAGTCTTAGTCAGTGATTTTAGGGGACTAGATGCGCATCTAGTTAGTCTTAGTCAGGGCCCGGACCAGGACTAACTAGGTGAATTACTAGTAAAAAGACCATTAGTCCTTTAGTCTAGTTAGTTAGTCTCTTAGTTAGTTAGGCTTAGTCAGCGATTTTGGAGGACTAGATGCGCATTTAATTACTCTTAGTTAGAGGCTTGACTAACTAAGACTAGATGCGCATTTAGTTATCTAGTCATCTAGTTAGTCTTAGTTAAGGCTCGGACTATGACTAACTAGACTAATTGCTAACCTTGGTAGATGTATAAAAATTTAATAAACCTTCTTTAAAGTGTAATAATTTAAACATAGGGTTTAAAATAGTATTAATTAAATAAGGCTTATATTTTTTGTATGTATTTAGCGTTAATTTTTAAGGGAAATAACGCTCGAATTTCGTAATACCGGTATTAATCGCCGTAAGAATCGTATTATAATAAGGATTCGTCAGTAATAAATTCGTATAATAACGGGGTTGTTTTTTTAACTTATTATAAAGCTAGTAAATATATAATAAGCTTTCGTTTAACATAGTGTAATATTCGCCCTGTAATTTCACACTAGCTTTAACGAATATTTCAAATATCGATTTTAATTCGGTTAATACCCCCTATTGCTAGTGTTTTTCGAAATATATACTAACGCAGGCTTTAATTCGAGGGTCTTTGTAATCATATAATACGTTGAATTCCACCGCGTGGCGTTATCTAAAGGGATTAATTTAACGTTATAATCAGCTAGTATAACGCCTTCGTCTTTATATTTTTTAATCTCTTCTAATAGTAATTTTCGGTTTTCTTACGTATATTTAATTAACGTAGCCAGCTTTCGTACTTTCGTAATAATATTCGTATTATTGTCCGTAGTCGCCGTATTCGAATGCTTATTTAATTTATCGGTAAAATTAAATAAATCCTCTTCCGAATTAACCGTTAAAAGGTAGTCGGATAAAATACTATTAATAATAATATTAATAATATGTGAAATGCACCGAATATCGTATACGTTATTATTATTATTCGACGCATTATCTCGTGTAATGCTTAAGACGTTATTAAGCTTTAAGTAATCGTATTCGTTTAATATATCTATAACGTTGTTATAAATATATAGTCCGGTGTGGCGTTCGGTTAATTCGTTAAAGCCTATTAGCTTATAATTTAATTTAAATCGGTTATCGATATGAATTAAAATCAGGGTTGCAAAATTAATTTGTTAATTTTAATTTTAGTATGGCTCTATACTAAATTAATGAAATTAATTTTAATTTT
>WNYD01000344.1:0-15581 GCA_021396205.1 Sporothrix brunneoviolacea
TGCCGCTGCAGCCGGCGCACGCTGGGCGCTATTTCCACCTCCGCCACCGCCGCCACCGCCGCCACCGCCACCACCACCGCCGACCTGGCCCCGAGGCACTGCAGCAGGTGCCCCCGCCGCCGTTGCCGACGCCGATGCCGCAGCAGCTTCGCTCCGCACGGCAGCCACGCGGTCGGCCGACTTGCGCCACAGCAGGTACAGCGAGCGCGCGTAGCGCTGGCCGAGGCTGTGGGGGTTGGCCGACGACTTCTGCAGCCGGTCGATGGTCACGTTGATCGTGCGGCGGGCGCTGCTGCCGGACTCGCCGGCCAGGGCCCCGGCGACGCGGGCCTTGAACAAGAACACGGCGGCGTAGATGATGTAGAGGTAGTACTTGAGGGGCATGTAGCGCAGGGCCGAGGTGGGGTCGATGAAGTCGTTGAGCGTGCTCAGCAGGGTGTTGGCGGCGTCGATGGACTCGTAGATGAAGCGGGCGTCCGGCGCGCCGGCGAGGTCGGAGAACAGCGGCCGGACGGCGGACCGGGACTGCGGCGGCGACTGCCGGGCGCGCGTGATGGCGCGGCTGATGGTGGCCTGGAAGGCGAAGGCGTTGATGTAGAGGCGGAGGAACTCGTACGACAGGATGAGCGCGGCCTTGACCGAAGGCGTCACTGAGAGGGCAATGTCAGAAAATACAAAGGGGGGTTAATTTGGACTTGTTTCATTGGAAAAGGCAGAACCCACAGCTGAGCCCACCCCAGACCAATTTCCACTTGCGCAAGACGGCAGAAAAGTCGTCCTGAGATAGCTTGGTCAGTATTTGCTTTTATCACCATGGATTCAGAAAGTCTCCCGATGGGGTTTTGCCTACAATATACCGCACGTACTCTCCTCCCACGAAGAGCTGCTCGCGGTGCGTCGTCGAGGAGTAGAGGATGTCGTGCGCGTTGCTGAACAGCTGGGTCATCTCGAGGCGGGCCTGGAAGAGCTGGGCGAGGTCGCCCGAGCCGGCCTGCTGCGTCCGCAGCGTCGGGAAGTCGCCGGCGTTGAGGACCGTCGACGGGCCCGGCCCGCGCGACCAGAAGCCCTTTCCGAGGCGGATCGACACCTCGCGGTCGCTCATGTAGCAGGCCGCCCAGGCGACCCGCCTCCGCTCAAAGTCCGGCGACCGCTGCGCCTTGTCCTGCAGCAGGCCCGTCTGCTCGAGCCCCTGCAGGTAGGCCAGGCGGATGGCCACGCCGATTTGCATCCACGCGCCCTGGTCCTCGGCGCCGCGGCCGATGATGGCGGGCGACTGGAGGAGCTTCTTGTCCGGCCGCTGCTGCTGCTGCTGCTGCTGCTGGCGCTGCGGCACCCACTCGGCCAGGATCAGCAGGGCCTCGACGGCGCCGACGTTGGCGGACCCGCGGCTGATGAGCCGTGAGACGAGGCCGTCCATGTGGCCGGCGCAGACCTCGTGGACGCGGTGCCAGGCCGGGTCGTCCTTGGAGGCGACGGTGAAGATGCTGGTCAGCAGGTGGGGCTCGCTCTGGGCCAGGGCCGCGATGTCGCGGCCGTCGAAGATGCGGCTGTCGGCGACGGGGAAGAAGGGGTGGTAGTGCTCGTGGTAGCTGGGGAGGATTAGCTTAGGCTTAGGTGAGGTTTAGGTCAGGTTTAGGTTTGGAACATCGGGGCAGCAGCACCTACTGAGACAGGAGGTAGGATGCATCGGCGAGGCTGAGGAGGCCGTCGGAGATCGGCGGGTAGTAGAAGGCGGCGGCGCTGCTGGCCGCACTCTGCAGCGGGCCCTGGCCCATGTCCATGTTGTCGCTGCGGTCGGCCGGCTGGCTGGAGAGGCGGGCGTCGGGTCCTCCCGGGTGGTCGCCATCGAGGTCGGCCACCTGGGCCAGGAGGTTGAGCGCGTCGGAGGGGTTGAGGAGGTCGCGCGAGGCAAACTCGCCGTCGATGTCCGTGGTGTTCATGCGCACCGACTGCCGCCGGGAGCTGCTGCTGGTGCCGGGACTGGACGGGATCAGGCCGTCGTGGGGCAGGGTGGTGGGCTGCTCCTGGCTGGCGGGGGCCGATGGCGGCCGCGCATGCTGTGGGGTCTGCTGGCGCCGACTCAGGTCAAACATGCCGCCGCCTGCGCCTGGCGTTCGAACCTGTCCGGGGTGCTGGGGCTGCGCACCGGATGCATCGAGCCGTCGTCTGGGCCGCCGACCGCCGCGCCGGGATGTCGCCAGCGTGCACTCCAGGTGCTCCTGGAAGCACCGCGTGCAGGGTGGGTCACCGGGCGTGCCATGGGAGTATCTCCACAGCGTTAGTCGCCAAAAACGGGAGAGAGGCAGAACGGGACCAAAAAAATGGTCACTCACAGGTCGCATCTCGTCTTCCGCTGTCGGCATGAAATGCACGCACGCGACACACGCTTCTCCTTGGTCGCCGAGGCCGACGGCGATTGATTGGCGGAATCCATAGGCAAGCAACGGGGGGGAGTTTGGAATGCCTCGGCGGCAATGGACGTCGGTGACGGCGGAGGTTATTGATGACAGCATGCTGCGTCCGGAGAGGAGGGCGTCGGGCGTCGGCTACTCCAGAGGGCCCTTGCGTGCATCGGCTTTAGCGGCGAGCATTTTTGCTGGTCACCCCGCCCAAAGTGGGCACGTGAGCGCGCGCGTTCGGGTTTCGACACAATGTGAGCCGATCTCTACCCCACCTCGGTCGGCAATCCAGATTGGCGAGGCGGCGATTGAACCGTCGATCGGACAGTACTTCGTAATAGCCCGCGATCTGGCTGTCGAGAGCTATGCATACCAGAGGGCAAAAACAAAGAACGAAAAGAAATAAAGATAGACAGTAGATTTTTTGCTAAAATAAGAAATTACTAAAACAGTACGATTGTGAAACTACCTCATGCAAAAGTAAAACTCGCCGACAATATCCATCCCGAGCCGGCAGAAACAGATCAACAACATCGTCATGTCGTCCGCTACGCCCAAGCCAGGCGTGCTGATGCTCGGCGAGGTCGTCCACGCAAAGGAGGAGTTTGCTGCGCTCTCTGAAGTCGCAGAGGTGCGGTCGGTGAACTCGGGGACGAGGGAGCAGTTCCTGAAAGACCTCGATGCCGGCGTGTACAGCAACGTCGTGGCCATCTCGAGGACATACGACTCGGTCGCAGTGAGTAGACACGCTGGTATTATACTCTTGTGCTATGATCGAAATATGCTGACCCTGCATCCAGATCACCGGCCGCTTCGACCACGAGCTCGTCTCCCACCTGCCCGCGTCCGTCAAGTTCCTCTCGCACAACGGCGCCGGCTACGACCAGATCGACGTGAAGGCGTGCACAGAACGAGGTGCGTACTCGTCTGCAGGTGAAGATCTACAACCCAATTATGCTGACGATCCACTGCGCACTCCCAGACATCCAGGTCTCAAACACCCCCGGCGCCGTCGACGACGCCACCGCCAACGTGGCCATGTTCCTGATCCTGGGCGCCCTGCGCCGCGCCTGGATCCCGCAGACGGCCGTCCGCACGGGCCAGTGGCGCGGCGCGACGCCGCTCGGCCGCGACCCCAACGGCCTCAAGCTCGGCATCCTGGGCCTGGGCGGCATCGGCTCGGCGGTCGCCCGGCGCGCCGCGCCGTTTGGCTTTGACGTGCAGTACCACAGCCGGACGCCGCCGGCCTCGAGCCGCGAGGAGGGCAGCCGCGGGGAGGGCAGCAGCGCGGCGGTGCCGCCGCCCCGCTACGTCGGCTTCGACGAGCTGCTGCGCACGAGCGACGTCATCTCCGTCCACGTGCCGCTCTCGGCGGCCACGACGGGCCTGCTGGGCGACGCGGCGTTTGCGCAGATGAAGGACGGCGTGATCATCGTCAACACGGCGCGGGGGCCGATCATCGACGAGGACGCGCTGGTGCGGCACCTCGAGTCCGGCAAGGTCTGGAGCGTGGGCCTGGACGTGTACGAGAAGGAGCCGAGCGTGCACCCCGGGCTGCTGAGCAGCGAGCGCGCGGTCCTGCTGCCGCACGTCGGGACGGCGACGATCGACACGCAGAGGCGGATGGAGGTCCTCGTGATCGACAACGTCAAGAGCGCCGTGACAGCCGGCACGCTGCTGACGCAGGTCCCCGAGCAGGCCAAGTAGAGCCTGGTCGCGGGCGAGACGAGCAAGGCACTCGTGTGCAAGACGGGCTTGTAACGGTTTGTAAACTGATGTACGAATAGAAAAGAAAATAGACGACAAGTCATATAGAAGTTCTTCAGAGGAACAATGGTATTTTTTCTTCTTTTCTTTTCTATTTATGCATCCAATGTCGGCGGTTTCTACGACAAGACTATCTGCTTCATCTACCCAACTGCATCTTGCTGTTTCCCTCACAAAATCTCCCGGCCCCTACCGGCCCATCCAACCGCCGTCGACCGTCAGGATCTCGCCGCTCACGTACGCGCTGGCCCGGCTCGCCAGGTAGATCGCGGCCCCCTTGAAGTCGTCGGGCAGGCCCCAGCGGCCGGCGGGGATCCGCGCCAGGATGCTCGCCGCGCGCGCCTCGTCGTCGATCAGCGCCGTGTTCATCTCCGTGTCGATGTAGCCGGGCGCGATGGCGTTGACGCTGATGCCCTTGGACGCCCACTCGTTGCTGAGCGCCTTGGTGAGCTGGGCCACGCCGCCCTTGCTGGCCGCGTAGGCCGGCACCGTGATGCCGCCCTGGAAGCTCAGCAGGCTGGCGACGTTGATGATGGAGCCGCGGCGGGCCGCGCCGCCGCCCTCGTAGGGCGGCTGCGCCAGCATGTGCGCGCCGACGTCGCGGCACAGCGCGAACACAGCGCTGAGGTTGACCTGCAGCACGTCGTCCCAGTCGCTCGTGGGGAACTGGTGGGCCGGGTGGCGGCGCTGGATGCCGGCGCAGTTGACGAGCACGTCGATGCGGTGGCCGTCGCGCAGGACGGCGGGCACGAGCGCGGCCACGGACGCCGCGGAGGCGATGTCGACGTCGTAGAGGGTGCATCGCCGGCCGAGGGCCTCGACCTGGGTCTTGGTGGCCGCGCCTGCTGCGTCGCTCCGCTGCAGACGGGCGTGTCAGAATCATGTCTTCCGGGCACGACGAGCATGGAGGGTGTCGAGTGGGCTTACCACCGCCAGCAGAATGTCGGCGCCGGCCTCTGCCAGCGCCACCGCCATGGCCTGGCCGATGCCCCGCGTGCCGCCGGTGATCAGCGCCGTCCTGCCGGTGAGAGAGAACAGATCCATGGTGTGTGATGGGGTGCCGAAATGCAAATGTGGAGGAGGAGGAGGAGGTCGGGTCAGGATGTCTTGACGATCTGGGTCGCTTTCTCCAATATTTTGTCTGAGAAAAGAGGCGCCGTGACTTTATCCTCCCCCCCTGGCGTGTTGGTCTGCGGGGGAGCTAATGCTATGGAGCACGCTGTTCTGCTCCGCAGTGCGGACGGCTATCGAACAATTTTTCCGGTTCGCACAGCGCCACCGCAAAAGCCGAGCGACACTCCGCAACCGGCCCAGTTTCGACACGATCATTCCTGTTGGATGGCAAAACGTGTTGGGGCTATTTTCTGGGTATTTGGGTACTTTATCTTCCTTCGTAGTTCAGCTTGCTGGATGAACCTGTCGATGAATTAACATAAACACACACATCACGGAAAAATCATGGCTTCGACTTCTGAGACCCAAACCATCCAGGCGTCCGTCCTGCACGGCGTCAAGGACCTGCGGCTGGTACGCCTGCCCTCTCTGCCGCTTGCTTTCTGGCTGGCCTTCCCCTCGTCTAACCTCTGCCTCTAGGAGTCGCGGTCCCTGAGTGCGCCGGCCGCCGGCGAGGTGCAGGTCGCCGTGCGCGCCACGGGCCTCTGCGGCTCCGACCTCCACTACTACGGCCACTACCGCAACGGCGACATCCTCGTGCGCGAGCCGCTCTCGCTGGGCCACGAGTCGTCCGGCGAGGTCGTCGCGGTCGGCGGCGGCGTGGCCGGCCTGGCCGTGGGCGACCGCGTCGCCCTCGAGGTCGGCCAGCCCTGCGGCCGCTGCGGCCGCTGCGCCGAGGGCCGCTACAACATCTGCCCGGACATGCGCTTCCGCAGCTCGGCCAAGTCGTTCCCCCACGCCCAGGGCACCCTGCAGGACCGCATCAACCACCCGGCCGCCTGGTGCCACCGCCTGCCGCCGGCCATGCCGCTCTCGCTGTCGGCGCTGCTCGAGCCGCTGAGCGTCGCCATCCAGGCGGCCCGGCGGGCCTCGCTGTCGTCGCCGTCGTCGTCCTCCTCCTCCTCGACCCCGTCCAATGTTCTCGTCTTTGGCGCCGGCGCCGTCGGCCTGCTCGTGGCCGGCATGTGCAAGGTGTCCGGCGTCGCCAACGTCGTCATCGCCGACGTGGACGCCAACCGCGTGAAGTTTGCCGTGGCCAAGCGGTTCGCCGACAGCGCGTTCGTCGTGCCCATGGGCCCGCGGCCGGCGACGACCGAGGAGGCGCTGGAGGCGGCCAAGAAGACGGCGCAGGCCGTGGGCGCCCTCCCCAAGGCGAGCGGCGGCGGCGGGAGCGTCGGCGAGGTCGACATCGTGTTCGAGTGCACGGGCGTGCCGTCGTGCGTGCAGACGGCGATCTACGCGACGCGCCCCGGCGGCAAGGTGATGCTCATCGGCATGGGCACGCCTGTGCAGACGCTGCCCGTCTCGGCGGCGGCCCTGCGCGAGGTCGACATCCTGGGCGTCTTCCGCTACGCCAACACCTACGAGGAGGGGATCAAGATCCTGTCCGAGACGAGCGCGGAGACCGGTCCCGACTTCGCGAGCCTGGTCACGCACGAGTTCAAGGGCCTGGCCGCGGTCGAGGACGCGTTTGCCATGGCGAGCCGGAAAGAAGACGACGACGGGAAGCTGGTCATCAAAGTTCTTGTAACAAACTGAAATAGAACAAGGAAATAAAAGTAGCAGAATTTGACGCGTCCGTTTGCCTTGGTTATGTTGGCTGCGGGACCTAAAATATATATATATATATATATATACAATACATGCATCGTATCGACATAATAAAACTATTCCCATGGGCACACAATTCTGGTGCTCTATCAAAAGGTGACATTCTAAAACCATGCAAAAACAAAAACCTTCTATTTTTTATTTTATTTTTTATTTCAACCCTCCGGCAAGGACAATTTCTTGTCCTGTCATGTATCCCGACTTGACGTACCTAGAGGAAGAAGACAGGCGTGAGCAACGATGTCTCTGCACTTGACACACCGGGCGGCTGGGAAACTCACATCAGAAGAACGTTGGCCACTTCTTGCGGCGACCCAAGCCGGTGGACGGGGATGCTGGCTGCGATGGCCAGCCCAGGGTCGGTCAGCTTGAGAGCCTCGAGGTCGTCGGTGCGGTTCCATGTCCTGTCGTAGAGAGGTTAGCTTGTTAAACTATTGGAAGCATTCAGCGAACGTTCCCCAGTCGGTTCTTACTCGGCCTTTGGCGTGGGAATCATGCCGGTTTCTCCGATCATGGCTGGCAGAACCTAAGCCAGAGGTCAGTATGTGCCCTGTCGTCTTCCCGTATTCTGGTTTCTGTTCGCGCATGGAGCGGCTCACAATGTTCACCGTCACGCCCTCCGGCGCCAGCAGGCCCGCCAGATTCTGGCCCATCGAGCTGTGCGTGTCAGTAAACAAGGTGCTGTGCCCACTGCAATACCACATGCATCTCGTCCATCACGCACCTCAGGGCCCCCTTGGACGCCGCGTAGTGGCACCCGTTCAGGCCGCTGCCCCGGCTCGCGATGCTGCCCACCAGCACGACGCGGCCCCACCTCTGGGCGCGCATCCCGGCCAGCGCCGCCTTGGTGACGACAAACTGGCTGCGCGCGTTGACCTCCATCATCTCGTCCCAGTCATCCTCCCCGATCTCGGCGACGTCGCGGATGCGGCGGCCGAGCCCCGCGTTGGCGACGAGTATGGAGACGGCCTCGTGGCCCTTGGCGACGACTTCGGGGTCGGCGAGGATGTTGGAGACGAGGCTGCGGGCGGCGTCGCGGGCGGCGAGGTCCGCAGGGAAGATGCGGAACAGCTGGGCCGGGTACTGGCGGTGCAGCTCGGCGGCGATGGCCTCAGCCTTGGCCTAGGGGAGGGGAGGGAATGATGTCAACATGAGAACGGCATATAACAGCACGGCAGGGGAGAGGGGGCTCACCGCATTGGAGCCGTAGTGAATGGCGACGTCGCAGCCCTCGGCGGCCAGCGCGCGCGTGCACTCCAGGCCGATGCCGCCACTAGCAGAGAGAGAGCAGGGTCAGCAGCAACAGGAGAAGGAGATGTAAACAAACAGCCAACGGGGACGGGGACTGTGCTCTGCTTGCCTGGCGCCGGTCACGAGGGCGAGGCGCCCAGCCACCCTGTTGTCTTTGTGCTGGAGGTAGTACGTCGCCATTTTTGATTTGACAATGCGATTGACACCCAGATTGGAGGTGCTGCTCTGCTGCCGCTCAGCTCTCAGCATTGGCTTCTTATGGTGGCGTGACGCTGGTCCCTCGATGGCCTTGTGGGCTGGAACGGTGGCCGACATTGCGTCACGATTTTCAGGCGTAGACCCGCCGGCTATTGCTCAGTCGCCGAGATGCGACTCTTCAACGACTCAGTTGCCTACGGCCCCACACGCCCCACCCCCGGCATATGCACGGGCGACTGCCATGCAACCCCCACGACGTAACCCGCCGAATGGACACTCGGCTTTTGCTCTCGGGACGGAATCATCGTCTATTTACATTTTTCAACGCTACTCGTACAGGTCTAGCTCTAGTATATCATCAGGCCTCTCTCCGCCCGCCCGCCCACACACCGACTCATGTCGACCTCGCCGTCTGGGACTGTCGCTGCAGCGGCTGTCCGCTGCTCTGCCCGGCGGCCGCAACCGAGTCGCGCACCGCCCGGTAGACGGCGAGCAGGTCCCCGCCGGCCTCAACGGTCACCGTGTCGTGCTCGCCGCCGGTCGGGGGCTCGAGGCTGTCGACCTGGCTGAGCACCATGCCGGCCTTCATGTAGTGGTTGGCGCGGGCCTGGACCCGCTGGACCAGCAGGTCTGCGGGGACGTGCAGGTAGACGAAGCGGAGGTCCACGACGCCGTGGTTCTGGCCCACCGCGAGGATCCGCAGCACGTCCCGGTACTTTTTCTTGAGGGCGCTGCACGAGAGGACGACCCCCGCCGCGCCGCCGCCCACCACCAGCTCGGCGGCGCGCTCGCGCAGGCGGATCAGCCAGTCCCACCGGTCGGCGTCTGTCAGGGGCTCGTTGCGGCTCATCTTCTGGACGGCCTCTGGCGAGTGGTACTGGCACCTGGTCAGCACGTGCCGCAGACCTCTTGTGTGAAGCAGGGCGATCTTCTCACCTCGTCTCCCTCGATGTAGATGTACTGCAGGTCGTCGGCCAGCCGCTTGGCCACGGTGCTCTTGCCGGAGCCCGCCGGCCCCCAGACGACAATGGCGTGGTGGCCTGGCCGGCTTGCCATCTCTCTTCGTTCTCGTCGTGAAGGGTGGTCGGACATGTTGGTCGTGGTCGTGTTCATCTCCTCGCAGCGCCGACATCCTCGGCGGATGGGCACGCACACAAATAAATACACTATGGAAATGCCCTCGTCCCTGAAAGCACACGCTCAGCCCCGGTGAAGAATTTGCCACCTATGAGAGAGCAAGTGACCGTCGCTGTGGGCTCTCACCCTGGCCGACTGCACCGGCTCGTTTTTTGCGAAGCCGACGCCTGGGCCCATCTGTTGCCGAGGAATGTCTCTCCGGCCACTCAGCTAATACCCCAGGTTTTGTCTGCCGTTTCAATCGCCGAGCCCCGTACCCGGCCCTGCACATCGGCAATCCAATGCGCATCGGCTATTCGCCGCTAGCAATACTCCATGCAGAGGCACGAGGCCACGACGCTGCACGCTACCACCTCACCGTTTCCTACTCCGGACTGCGACCCTTCTCCACATCCACTCCCCAAGCATCCCCACACACCCTTTTTCCGGCCATGGGGGAAGAGTCCATGCTTTTCTGGGGTATGACGACTCCGTCCCATGTCGTGTTTCTTGAGATTTAAGACCTCGTCGGTCCTCCGTCTCTCGTGTCTTGTCTTGGGAGGCGTGTCTGGCCGGCTTGTACTCTCGTGGAACTTGGGCCTTTGTCGTTGAAGCCAGAGACTCTGAGCGCCTTTTGTTTTCACTTTTTCATTCAACACTCTTGTTTTTCCCAGCGTGACCCCCTCTATCCATCAACATGATTGAGCCACGGGGACGGTCGTTGATGCTGACCATCAGCTTGCTGACCTCGCTGGGGTTCATGCTGATCGGCTTCGACAACGGCCTGATGGGCGGTCTTGGTATGTGACATGGCTGCCCTTGCTTGTGGTCTGCGACAATTGTTCTAACTCGTCCTCAGTTGACACTACTGCCTTCAACGATACTTTTAACAGTCCCAACTCGACCATGACCGGCCTGATCGTGGCTATCTATGAAGGTACGTCATCCGCCGATCTGCCAGGGCCATGGTGAACAGTTCCTAACGCGATGCAGTTGGTTGCTTCCTCGGCTCGCTCACGACGGCCGTCGTTGGCGAAAAGCTTGGCCGCCGCAAGACGGTGGCCATCGGCTGCGCCATCATGGTCGCCGGCGCCGTCCTGCAGGCCACGTCCTACTCGCGGGCCCAGATCATCGTCGGCCGCGTCGTGTCGGGCTACGGCATGGGCTTCATCAACTCCACCGTCCCCGTCATCCAGGCCGAGTTCAGCCCCAAGGCGAGCCGGGGCATATGTGAGTTTCTCGTTCGTTTCGCAGCAAGACGAACCAGACCACTGACACCCACGCAGACGTCTGCGCGCAGCTCTCCACGCTCAACTTCGGCATCTTCATCGTCTACTGGATCGACTACGCCTTCTCCAGCCACACCGGCAGCTACGCCTGGCGCATACCCGTCATCCTGCAGTGCTTCTGCATCCTGCCCATGTTCTTCATCCTGCTCGTCATCCCCGAGACGCCGCGCTGGCTGGCCGCGCACGACCGCCCCGACGAGTGCCTCGAGGTGCTGCGCCGCGTCAAGAGCGGCGAGGGCACGGACGAGAGCGAGATCCAGCGCCTGCACTCCTTCATCCTGCAGACGGTCGCGTACGAGGCGTCCATCGGCGCGGGGTCGTGGCGCGACCTGCTCAAGGAGGACCACATCAAGAGCCGCCGCCGTCTTCTCATCGCCTGCGGCATCCAGAGCTTCCAGCAGCTGGGCGGCATCAACGCCATCATCTGTACGTTTTTTCGTCTTTGTTTCTTATCCCGACAAGACAGTCTTTATTCATCTGACACTTCTGCAAAACAGACTACAGCAGCACCCTGTTCCAGAGCAGCATCGGCTTCGACAGCCACATGTCTGCTCTCATGTCCGGCTTCTTGCAGACGTGGTTCTTTGTTGCGTCGTTCATTCCCTGGTTCCTGATCGACCGAATTGGCCGGCGTCCTCTGGTAGGTTCCTCTTTTACGTTATCCCCTTGTGCGTTTGCCGAGCACCTATTAATCCTTTATTTTCACAGCTCTTGTCGATGATCAGCCTGATGGCCGCCGTCATGATCGTCCAGGCCGCCCTCATCTACCAGGTCGAGCACGCCACGGCCATCCAGCACGCCGCCGGCATCGGCGCGGCGGTCATGCTCTTTGTCTTCCAGGGCGCCTTCACGGTCGGCTTCCAGGCCACCGTCTGGGTCTATCCGTACGTTTCCCTACCCCGCCCTGAGACTCCCCATAATCTGTGCTGTCACTAACATCCCCCGGCACAGGTCTGAGATTCTGCCTCTGCGGCTTCGGCAGCGCGGCTCGTCCATCTCCACGGCGTCCAACTGGATCTTCAACTACGTACGTCTTCGTCGCTTTTACTCTTCACATTTTTTTCACTTCTCTCTGCTGACACTGCAAAACTAGATGATCGTCCAAATCACACCGGTCGCCCTCACAAACATCGGCTGGAGGACCTACATCATCTTTGCCGTCCTCAACTGCGTCTTCGTGCCCGTCATCTACTTCTTCTTCCCCGAGACCAAGGGCCTGGAGCTCGAGGACATGGACCGCCTCTTTTCCGGCGACGCCGCCCTGGCGATGCACAGCGAGAAGGAGGACGTTGCCAACATCGAAGACAACAAGGCGCATTCAATCAGCGCCGTCTGAGGAGAATTTTGCATGTAAAAGCCGCGAAGCGAGGAAGTGGTGCCTGGATATGCCACAGATTCTAAAATGTTTTAAGTCTGTTCTGTTCCCTTCCATAGTGTATACCCAACTCTTTGAAAATTAAGCGAGATATACGTACTTGATACCCTGCCTCCTGAAGTATATCTGCCTACTATTGTGACGAAGTGCCGCGGTCGCGTAAGTTTTCAAGACAGAAAGGACCACACTAGTCACGAATTTGACCACAACATTCCGTATTTCCGCCCGAAACGGCTGCCAATTTCAACACGATCCCAAATTATCCCACGCAATGGCAAGTGGTCCCTTGTCCGTGTCTATACGAGATTGTTAAACGAGAAATATACAAAAGTTGCCAACCTCGGTCGGGCAGGCGGCGCTTTAATCCCATTCTCTCGGTCGTGCCATGCATGTGCTCAAAGATGCCCAATGTCGGCAAATGAACTCCAAACGCCGACCGCCAGCTCGAGACAATTGCCGATTGCGCTTTCCCCAAGTTTCCCCACGTCCCACAATAGCACTGTGCGTGGGCTCTGTATTATGTCACCTGTCGACGACCGCGGCTTCTCTCGGGGGGATTTGCGTTACAAGTCATCAGTGGCCACCGACGTTGGCTTCACGGGTTCCCTCCATCGAGCAACCTCACAACTGCAGCGACAATGGCAGCCAGCTCCGCATTCGCCGTGTACGACGCGGCCGTCGAGGCGCTCTTTGGGCCGTCGCCCAAGCTCGAGCTCCTGCACGAGAACAGCGAGTACCCGTTCGCCCACGAGGCCGGCGTCTTCGTCGAGCACAACAACACCCTCTTCATCACCAGCAACCAATACCCCGCAGCAGAAGCGGCGGCGGCGGCGGCCACGGCCGGCAAAAAGATCCAGGTCACTCGGGTACACCTGCCCAGCGATGGCTCCTCCCCGGCGGCGACGACGGTGCGCTGCGAGGAGATTCACCCTGACGGCATCACCATGGCCAACGGCGGCGTCAACTACAAGGGCGGCGTGCTGTTCTGCTCGCAGGGGACAAAGGAGACGGAGGGCGGCCTGGTCTTCATGGAGGCCGAGCCGCCGTACGGGACGCGGACGCTGGTCAGCTCGTTCTACGGCCGCGCCTTCAACTCGGTCAACGACGTCGTCGTGCACAGCGACGGCGCCGTCTGGTTCACAGATCCCATCTACGGCTACGAGCAGGGCATCCGCCCGCGGCCGCAGCTGCCGAGCCAGGTCTACCGGTTCGACCCCGAGAGCAAGTCCGTCCGCGCCATGGCCGACGGCTTCGGCCGCCCCAACGGCATCTGCTTCAGCCCGGAAGAGTCCGTGGTCTACGTCACCGACACGGACTGGATCCACGGCGACGGGACGACCGACCTGATGCGCGCGTCGACAATGTGAGTGCACTCAGACGAACCCCATTCTACTCGACCGCACGCTAACCTCTCCCCCCCTCTCCCCACAGATACGCCTTCGACGTCGCGACCTACTCGGGGCAGCCGTTCCTCGTCAACCGCCGCCTCTTCGCCATGGCCGACACGGGCATCCCCGACGGCATCAAGTGCGACGTGCACGGCAACGTCTACAGCGGCTGCGGCGACGGCGTCAACATCTGGTCGCCGGGCGGCGTCCTGCTGGGGAAGATCCTGGTCGGCGGCGGCGCGGCCAACTTCTGCTTCGGCCGCGACGGCGAGGTCTTCATCCTCAACGAGAACCGGCTGTGGCGGGCGACGCTGGCCCGGTCGACCAGGGGGGCGCTGCTTGGACTATGAAGAGCACAGATGGGCAGGAGGGCGAGAATGGCACAGTTTTGTCTTTTTTATTTACTGTCTCGCGGGTAGGGAGGGGGGCGATACACATGCAGCCGTTTCTAAGTTAACATATCATCTATTCGATCTTAAAGTTAAAGACGTCGCTTGAACGGCCCACCAATGCATATTCTGCTACAATACCTCGGACTGAACATAAGTGTAGATGCAAGATGATTTCAGTATTAGACACGAACACTCAGCAAGTGGAATGTGCAGGTCGCGGCCCTTCGTGCCCGCGTGCCGCAGAAGATGCCGTCTGCCCAGTTTACGCAGATCGCAGATCTCGATTGTGGAGCGCGCAAAGTCACTACGTCACCCGATGATATCCCGGCAAAGAGCCGCGAGAGTTCTCCGAGCGACGAGGTCTTTGCTCTCACCGCTCTATCAGGGAAGGGATATTTTTGCAAGGAGGATGGGGCTCACGGGTGATGATTGGACATAAAAAAAAAGAGAGAGAATGGAAGGAGCCGGAATTGGATGGGGGATTGCTGAACAAAAAAAAAGAAAAGGCGTGGCACTTCCTCACGGGGTTCATGACGGGTAGTTCATGGCCCTCTCATCCTTAGCGATGTTGCGATTCCCGGGAGTGTCACGAGAAGTTGGATTATACTGGGGACTCCATGTCTTCGGGGACGTTTGATTTGTACGAATTGCCTTTTAAAGGTTGGTCTCTATCTTACAAGCACGGTCGGCACATGTATCTCATGGGACACAGATGGGTAAGGCGGAAGAAAGCCATTCATGGTCATCCATTTGTCACTTACTTTTGAGACAACTTGCGAGAAAGATAAATTTCTTTATTGGGGAATTTTTTATGGCTTCTGGTTGAATTTTGTCTTTCAGGCCTTGTTTCAAAGGGCGACTCAATATTGAAGCAATGGTAAAAGTTTCCCAGGCAGAAAGGCTGAAACTGAAGAAGCAGTTTGTCTCTTTTCTGATAAAATGGATTTCGCCAACAACGTCAAACGAGACAGTCACCCTGCATTAATCCTGGTTCATCGGATGACGTGTGCACGCTGCATATGTTTTTCTTCTTCTTTTCTTTTCTTTTCTTTTTGCTGTCTGCCAGCCACCGCATTCCATCGCCCTGCTTGCCCTTCCTGCTGAGCAACACAGAGCACAATAAAGAAGAACAAATTCAGAAGACGAGGCGAGCAGCAAGCGCACCGCAGACAAGCCGTCGTCCTCGCCCCCCGGTCCTTGAACAAGGGGGCTTCATATGGTGTCAACAAGCGAACAAGCATCTGGTGTGGAAATACAGCAGGCCCTGGCGCGACCGCACTTCGAACGACAGGGTTTTTGGGGGGGGGGGGGGGGGACCCAGAACGACAACAAGCAGACAGACAAACGCAGCGCAAGGAGGAATAGAATCGAAATGCGTGCTCTTCATGTTGCGTCCTTCCACGGCCTCCCCTGTTCGTCTACCCTGGCTCTCGTCAAAAGCAGGCCAATCAATGGCGAGAAAAACCATAGATGAATCGATTTGCATTGCGTCCGTTGGGGGCACCATCGGCCGGCACTTGTGCTGTGCGTTTGCACATCCCTGCGGGGGGGGGGGGGGGGGGGGGGGGGGGGGGGGGGGGGGGGGGGGGGGGGGGGGGGGGGGGGGGGGGGCGGGGGGGGGG
>WNYD01000345.1:0-15128 GCA_021396205.1 Sporothrix brunneoviolacea
CCCCCCCCCCCCCCCCCCCCCCCCCCCCCCCCCCCCCCCCCCCCCCCCCCCCCCCCCCCCCCCCCCCCCCCCCCCCCACGGGCGCAGGGACATGGGGGAGGCGCCAGTGGAGAGACTGGTTGTGGGTGGAACGGGTAAAACGGGATAAAGGGTTGGTGGAAAACAGAAAAGAAGAGAAACAACCATGCACAAACAGGGGACGAGGCAGCAAAACAAATTACTTGGGCAAAAGCCACCCCGGAGAACGGTCTCCCGCTTTTCGTCGGTCCGTGTTGTCTGTGTGGTCACGTTCCTTAATCGCAGTCCAGTCGCCTCTGCATATATAGGGCAATATAGATAGAGGGTACGACTGCAATGACGGCCAACCTAGAAAAATAAAGTGCACACACACACACACACAAACAAACATGCGGATCGCATATATTGCACCGCATCATAGTTTGTGCTATTCTTTATTTCTATGCCCCTTCTTCTCCGTCTGGTCTGGGCCCCCGACCGCCGCCGGCGCGGAGGCCGCCGGCGCCACCGCTCTTCTGACATCCCTTCTGTGATCATCGTCATTGGTTTGCTGCCAAGACTAGAATGTGTCGAAAGACGAGACGGGAAGAGGCATGGCGCCAAGTTTCCATTGATAGACGGACCGACGGAAGTTGCAAGATGCTCTTCCCCAGTTTCAGATTGCACGAGAGTGAAAAGACTGCATTTTTGACTGAAGATATTTCAAAGGTTGTTGCGGGCACTGGTGCATCCATGTCTCCCGTGTTTTCTTGACCGTGTGACATTGAAAGAGACTCGGTCTTCCAGGCGGCCCATGAAACTGGCCATGCAGTCTTTCCGTGAGACGAGAACTGCGTTCTTTTGGTTCCGGGTTGGACGGACGGGTCGGGGCATCGTATTCGAGCACTCAGGTCCTTTATAAATAGCCCTCCCGGTCGTCTTTTAACGGCCTCTCTCTCTCTCACTCGCCTCCCTCGTAATGGAGCACCTGCCTCACTACATTTTACAACAAGAAACTTGGAACATCGGGGCTTCTACTCGACTTGCCTGCCCGACTCGTGGGACCTCATATAATCGAATCCTGCAAGCAAATTTTGCAACTGCGACCTCGCCAACATTAAAAAGAAAAAGAGTTCAGAGCAACAACAAAAGAGGCTAAGAGGCCAAAAAATAAACCGAGGACCAAAAATAAAAATTCAAAAAAAGAAACATCGTAGACAGGATTCGAACCTGCGCCTCCAAAGAGAACAGATTTCGAATCTGTCGCCTTAACCACTCGGCCACTACGATCTTATCGATGAGGAGACGACGATTTCAAGAGTCGTTAAATGGGCCACGATGGGGTGGATTCGCGGCCCACACGAAGGCCCGGACGCCGTCCTAGTACTCGTACTCGTACTCGTACGATGTTCTTGACTGTGTAACCGCACTATGTAGCGGCCAGCGCTTGTAAGTCGTCGCAAGTGTTGGGCCACTCTCACGTGACCTCCTTCTCTGGGGCCTTCTGGCTCCGGCGCCCAGAGGGGCTCTGCCCACTAGATAGCCTCAATCAACTCTCGATATTCGCCTCCCACAGATAGGCACCCAATAACACATTCTCAATCATTTGAAATACCATTCCCCGAACAGATGAAACAACGCACTGATAGCGCGGACTACAAGGGAGAGCAAGCCCTCGTTGAAGTGACGGCTCTCCGATCTGAGATGTCGGCACTAAACGACAAGACGACGGAGCTGACCCGATGCACTATCCCGTTGCAACGTGGATGGTTTGGGGGTGTCTAAGCGCGTGCAGTTGGTGGAAGCTGAGGTCGCGGGCCTCAAGCGCAAACGGGTGCGAGACGTCAGCCACGAAGCCAAGAAGATAAAGGGAACCGCACAGGAGAGGGAACAACTGTGGGCATAGGCGTGACCGATGGGGGACTGGCGGGCCTCATCAGCCAGGTGCGTGGATTGGAGTGAGACACAATAAAGATTTTGATGTACGCCTGGGGACCAGGCGTTTGAGACTGGGGCACCCTGATAGAGGGTCCCCTGCCCAGTGGGTCGGAGGTGGGCTTTACCGGTCCCAAGGGAGGAGGGAGAAAAGCGAAAATGGGAAGCTGGCATAGAAAGGAAAAAGGGGAACGAACAGATGGAATTAGCTTGGCCGATAGGCACCTAATAACACATTCTTAATCATTTGAGATACTATTCCCTTTCGGCCCCCCATTGGAAGACTTCATTACTGCACTGGTGGGGTGAGGGTGACACATGTGTTGAGATTCAGGCGGTTTGGCGGTCACTTTGTCAGGGTGGCCAACGCTGCTGGGATGGTCGGGCTGGGGCTCGGGCTCAGGCTCGGGCCAGCTCAGTGACTAGCCAGTTCCGTTGATGTTGCGTCTCGTCCGTACCGAACAGTGCGTCCCGTGTCTAGTTTGGAAACACAAAGAAGAAATATTATACGTCTATTAAAATAAAATAAAAAAAATCAATGCCAGGTCTATGTGCGGAGGAGTACTGAAGAGTATAGAAAAATGACTCCATGCACCGATGCTAGTGCAGCTATCTCTCTCTTCTCCTCCCCTTCCCTACAACTTCGCCTGCACCGGCGGCTCCTCGCCGCCGCCGAAGTTGGCCCCGCCCAGCGCCGCCACGATCTGGTCGATGCTCCGCAGCAGCCACTCGCTGCCGCCGTCCGTCGCCAGCCAGTCGACGCCGCGCACGCTGCTGCCGGCGTCCCCCGCGGCCTCCCCCTCGGGCAGCCACGTGCCGTCGGCCACGGCCTTCCGCAGGCCGAAGACGTGCGAGACCACCTGGGGGCCCACGCCCGTCTGCGCGCGCAGGCACGCGATGGCGACGAGGCTCGTGAGGGCGCGGCCGACGGTGGCGAGCCCGCCCGCGCCGTGGTTCGGCGGGTCCGTGAAGAGCGGGCCGTAGTGGGAGCTGAGGATGTGCACGGGCAGGTCCGGGTGCGACTCGGCGAGCTTGTCGAGCAGCTTGGCGTCGACGCCCGCGTAGACGGAGCGCCAGAGGCCAAGCCCGCGGGCCGTGGTCTCCGGGAGCGCCTCGGCCGTGGGCGCGCGCGTGGGCTCGGTGGCGAGCCGGGCGGCGACGTCGGGCGGCAGGCCCGCGCGGAAGCTGCCGAGGACGTTGATGGTGCGCGGGATACCGTTGAAGCCGATGCACTTGAGGCCGACCTCGCGGATCAGCTCGGCCGCCGCCACGCCCGACGTTGACGACTCTGCCGACGACGGGGATGCCGACGCCGACCCGTCCGACGCTACGCGGTGGAGGACCGCCAGCGCCTCGGGCGAGTTGAGCGTGATGGTCGCGGCGGCCTGGCGGTGCTGTTAGTCTCGCAGAGCTAGCACGGCGGAGGAGAGTGCCTTGCAGCGTGATCTTACCGAAAACGTGATCCACGGCTGGCTGCCGACGTTGTTCTTGGCGGCGTCGCGCGCAATCGCCCGGTAGACGTCGGCGATGCGCGCCGGCGCCGGCGTGGGCCCGGGCCGCGCAAAGGGCGCGTTGATGAGCGTCTTGAGCGACGCAGAGAGCTTCGACATGGCGGCGGGCGGCTGCTGCTGCTCTCGGCGGCGTCGGCTGTCAGCTGGGGTGGTTGCGCAAGGATGGAGCGTGCTGGCAGCTGTGCGGTTGCACGTCGTGCCGGGCTTGAACGAGCGGCCTCGGAGTCGGGGATCACGTGCAGATGACGGGGCCACCCAAAAGCTGTGAGCACAACTAGCGACGACCAAGCGTATTGCCA
The DNA here is from genome assembly GCA_021396205.1 of Sporothrix brunneoviolacea. Taxonomy (NCBI): domain Eukaryota; kingdom Fungi; phylum Ascomycota; class Sordariomycetes; order Ophiostomatales; family Ophiostomataceae; genus Sporothrix; species Sporothrix brunneoviolacea. The sequence goes on from WNYD01000345.1 coordinate 3,743, forward strand.
ACCGCCGTGGTTTGAAGAAAAAGGAATGTGAAGATGCAAAGAGTGCGTTCGTGGAGAAATTGTGCGCGGGGAGCCGTGGGAATACGAGCAAACAGCAAGCCGCTCGTGGTTTTCTGTCGTCATTCCTCGGCCCATCCCAGCGTCGGATCTACTCCGTAATTGCCGACTACGACAGTTTGGGGAAGTAGTGGGGCTGCCAACGGTTGTGCAGGTCGGGAAATGCATGCTGCCACAGATTACAGGGGTCTGCCTTCAGTCTGCCCTGCCCTAGCGACGAACCTGGCCAAGATACTGCCGTGCATGCGGCACATCTCTTCGAGTCGTGATTCAGTGCAGCAGCTAGCCGCCCCTCTCACGCTCTTTTACAAGCTTTCTGCGGGAACGACGAGTGACACAGCATTATGAGAACCGGCGACCGTGGAAGGAGAGTCGCCGTCACTGATAAACCACCGCGAACTGGTGATATGGTTTTTTTTTGTTTTTAAACATTTTGTTTATTTTCAAGAAATCTTGTGTATTTTTATCACGCACGTCAAGAACGAGCTAATCTGCGCACCCTCTAGAGCAGCCGCATCCCCCAATGCACAGCATCCAAACGACTCTCCTCATATCTCGCGTAATACCTTTGCCTACGGTACCACCCCCTCCCAGGTTTGCCATAAATCTTCAATTTGTCGTCATTTGGAAAGCAAAACGAAAATCAATCGTTCAGAACATAAATAGGAGAGCTCAGACAGACATAATAAAGGAAAAAAAATTGGGGATAAGACATCAAAGAAGAAAACGAAGAAAAAGAGGACAAAAGAAAGGGCCGGCACAAATGTTGCAGGCGGTGTCTAGAAATAGCTGCGCATAGCGTCTTGGAACCCGGGGCCGCCCTTAAGGTCCCTGTCGAAGGACATCTGCACTTCGAGGACCTGGCGGATGTGCGTCATCGAAAGGGGCTCCCGCTTGTTGACGGCCAAGGCCTGGGCGGTGCGGACGGTGTTCTTGATCTGGCGACCGTTGAGCTCGTGCCGAGCCAGAGTGTTGAAGTCCTCCTCGGAGAAGGGCATTAGGTCAATCTTCTCGAGAACGCGGACGCGCTCGATGAAAATCTTGAAGATGGCCTTCTTCGCGCGGTGGTCCAAGCTGTCGTACCGGAGGGCGATATGGATTCTAGACTGGAATGCGTCATCGAATGTCTGCAGAAGTTAGTGACGCAGGCCTTGAACACCTCCCAGAGTAAAAACAAAAATCTAAAATAATTCTTGATACGCACCTCAACGCGGTTGGTCGTCAGGAACAGGATGCCCTGGAAGTACTCGAGCTGGCGGAGGAAGATGCTGACAAGCGCGTTCCGGTGAATGTCATGCATGTTGCGCTTCTCAAGGAAGACGTCTGCCTCGTCAAGGAGCAGAATGGCACCCCATGCGTGGCAAATGTCCAGAATCTTCTGCAGCTCGGATTCCAAGAACCGCGAGTCGGTGCCGAGCTCACCAGCAGACACCATGTACAGCGGGCACTTGAGCAGCTCAGAGATGCCTTCCGCCGTAAGCGTCTTACCGGTGCCTGGGGGGCCGTGAAGGACGGCTGGAAAGGAAGGTCAGCAGGGTGGCAAGGTGGGAAACAAGGCAGCCTGGTACGGAAGTCAAAACGAAGGGGAGAAAGTTCAACGTACCAACAAGGCCTTTGCCTTTGCCCTGGATCACGTCGTCAATGCTCTCAGCAGCATGGTACTTGTGCGATTCGACAAGAGCCTAGGCACGGTGTTAGTTTCAAATAGCTGCGCAAAACCAGACAGCCGGGCAGAGGATCAAGTAACAAACCTTGACGATGTCTTTCGTCTTAGGCTCCAGCACCAGCGACTGGTAGGCATTCTCGTTCCACTGGATCTCTTTGACGCTGGACACGGTGAACTCTAGCCAGAGCTTCTCTGCGAAAGCAAATCCGAGGACGACAGGCGAAGCAGTCAGATACTCCTCGTCGCTGAACTCGGGCGGCTTCTTCTCCGTCTTGTCATCTTCCTCGTCGGTATTGTCGCCGGTGGGGTCTGTGTCTGTCGAATCGCCATCCTTCTCGGGCACCTTGTCGAGGGTCTCTGGTTTCTTTTCGGCACCGTCATCAGTCTTGATCATACGAACAAAATGGATCTCGCCGTTGTCATCTTCGATGGCTTTGGTGACGTATTTTACCTTCTTTTCCTCCAGCAGCCGGTTGCCTCCATTTCCACCGTCCGAGTCCGACCCGCACTCACAGCCGGCACCCCATTCACCATCAGAGACGTCCTCGTCCGACATCGAATCGTGATCTTTCGGGCGGACGATGGAGATGGGATAGTTCGGGTTGATGCGGCGATGGATGCTCGAGTCGATCATAATCCGCCCGCTGATGTTGACTTTGACGGCTGACTTTTTCTTCTTGTAGTAGGCCATGCCATCGTAGCTCTTGTACTGGACGCCGCTCAAAGCCACAAACTTCTTGCCGCGGTCAATCAGATCCTTTCGCAGCTGCTCCTCGTTCTTGTGGTACTTGAGCGGGTAGAGAGGCAGGCTCGTGATCTTGCGGGCTCCCCTAAACTCTCCAATCTCGTCCGCGACACTGCCAAACCCGAAACGCTTGCCGTCGTATTCAAAGTACTGTTTGTTGTTGCGCAGTCAGCAGGCTAGAATTTAACAAGTTGGGGTGGTCTTTTTGTAAAAAATAAAAAATAAAAATAAAAAAAGCAGAGTGGGTACTAACTTTTCCTTCGATGTAGTAGAAATCTCCCTTCATGAGGCTGAAATGCTTCTCGGCCATCTCAGCCTTGAAAACACGAGGTTGGTCATGCGAACCATATGTCGTTGTAAAAGCGAGCGTGTTCGGCTTCCAAAGGGCCCAGAGCAAATCGAACGTGATCAAGCCGTTGTCGAGCATCGGATTGAGGCTGTTCTTGACCGCCTCGTAATCTTTGTCGAGATACTTGGCCAGCACCTTGAGCTGCTGGCGCTTCTTCGCGTTGCGCTTCAACTCCTTCTTGCGGGTTTTCTTGTCGCCCTTTGGCTCCGTGTTTTTCAAGATCTTGATTTGCTTGCGCATGTCGTCGAGGTAGAGGAAAAGCAAGTTCGGGTCCAGCTTCGGCGTCTCTTCCACGAGGCTGACGCCCTTGATGTCGCCTATGACCTCCTGGAGGACCTCGCGGAGCACCTTGCTCTTGATGTCGACGACCGTCTGCTTGTACTTGCCCTCCCAGTCAAACGTCCGCCGAACGTGAAAAAGGTAGCCTTCGTATTCGGCATCGGTAGATCCCTCGGCAGTATCTTGAAGCTTGTAGTTGTGGATGCTGTTGTCCCAGACCTGGTCAACGCGCTTGAAGTCCATCGACTTGGACGTCTTCTTGTGCTTGGAGCTCTTTCGGCGGCCGTGGCCGTTTCTTTTGCCGTTGACAATGATGTCATTGGGGTTGCCCAAAAGATCACGGCCTAGTTTGTTGCCGGCACGGAGCATTGGAGGGGGGGGCCGTCCGCCCAAGCCGCGGGGAGGACTGATAGGCGGCTGTGGAGGGGGCGGGTGGTATGCCGGCATGCTGGCCATGGGCGGAGGGATGCCCATGCCGCCGCCGTAGCCCAGATGGTTGCCCATCGGTGCCCCCATGGGAGCACCGTAATACAGAGGCGGCGCATATTGCTGGTAGGGATTAAAAGCTGGCGGGGGCGGCTGCTGCTGCTGAAGAAGCAGGAGTCTTGTCAGGTCTTGCTGCTGCTGTTGCGGGGTTCGCCGGACTCGTCTCGGGCCGTCATCGGTGACACTGTCGGTATCAGAGCCTGACCAGCTGCTGGAGCCCGAGGAAGAAGACGACAACGAAGAGTCGGAATCCGAGTCTGACCCAGAGTCGGACGGCTCCTGGACCTTGATTGGCTTCTTGGATTTCTTGGACCGGATCCGCTTCTTTGCTTTCGCCGCGTCCCGCCGCTTTTTGGACCGCTGCTTTTTCTTTATGTCTTCTTCCGTGCTTGAAGATTCCGAGTCGGACGAGTCGTCATCAGTGGACACATCAGACGACAGAGCCGACGAGTCCGAGTCGCTATCGGAACCGGACGACCCTTCGACCTCAATCACAACAGGTTTCTTGGGCTTTTTCGTCTTGGCAGATTTTGGCTTTGCACCCTTTTCCTTGGATGCAGTTTTGTCCGCGCCACCAGTGCGCTTCGTTGACTTTTTAGAGTCGGTCTCATTTGGGACCTTTGCAGCGGCTGGGTCGATGACAGCCTTTGCGGAGTCTTCCTTTTTGGGTTTGGAAGCATCCACCTCCCGGATGACGAGGGTGGCCGCGTTTTGAGACTCCATCTTTCACGGGGAAGAAAGAGAAGCAAGAGGCGGAAAGAAAGAGAGCGAGGCGAGGATATACACGAGAAAACGATGCTGCTGCGTTGAACACGAAAACAGACGAAACGAACGATAGCCTCGATAGAGCTTCCACAAGCACCAATCGTCTCGAGAGAAGGAGAAGAGAAAGGAAGAGACGTGAGAGAAGCAGGACAAAAGAAGAATTCAGCGCGGCGAGCAGGCTGACGGCCAGGAAGCCGTGCAGGATATATTAGTGGGAATGAGCCGGCAGGCGGTCAGGCAGGCGGGCAGATAGGCAGGCAGAGAGGTAGAGAGGCTGAGAGCCGCAGAAACCGGAGCAGGTGATACTTTGAAGACGACGCACGAGTCAGCAGATGGTTCCTTTTAATGGCTCCCTGGGTCTTCTCGCTCTGCAGGGTGCTTCCTTATTATGCAACGGGCGACGCGGTGGGCACATGAGGTAACACGCAGGAGGTGAGATGCAGCTAGGTTTGCGTGGAGGGCCAGCAAGACGGAACGGTAAAAGAGCGGCAGATATGCAGGACAAGAAGCAGGAGGAACGCCAAAGAGGGAGAGGCGCACAGGGCCAGAGCCGGAGCCAGACGCAAGCCAGAGGTAAGCCAGAGAGCCAGAGCCAGGCCGGGAGCACAACCCGCGAACTGGAGCAGGGCCTCGGAGCTAGCCAGCTGTTCAAGCGGAGCCCATGCAGCTAGCAGCCATGCACGCTACACACAGACTTTCCTGCGGTTCGACGTTGCTCCACCCTGCCGGCCGTGTTAAGGCTGGCTGCGACGCACCACCGCCTCGTGTGACTCGGGGTAGGGAAGGCAGAGAACAGCACAGGAAATGCACGAGCAGAGGCCAGCTGTCAGGCAAGACGCGCGAGAAAAGATGGAAAAGGGTGGGAGAGGGCTGCGAGTGGGATAGAAGAAACGGCAAGCCGGCGGACAGATGCGAGGAGACAGGCGCACAGGAGGAGCATACCGTTCTGAGCCACTAGGACGGGCGTGGCTGATGTTGCAGCCACTTGACGGTCGCCTCCAATATGCAGGGTGATTTGGGCGACAGGCGAGAGGCAGCCTGAGAAGTCGGTGAGCCAGGAGACACAGACGCGAGGGCTGGGCACCGGCGCAGAGGCAAAGGGGGGAAAAGCGCAGAGGGCTCGACAAAACGAAAAAGAAAAGAGAGACGAGGGAGACCGGAAAGACCAGAAAGACAGAAAAGGAAGCAAATATTGACTGCTGCAGTGCGCGAGTGGGTCGCAAGATACGTACAGGAAAGACGTGTCTCTGTGCGGAGGCGCCGAACCGGGTGCGGGCGAAAAGGTGCAGAAAGAAAACGGGCGAGGGCCGCGCAGACACTGAAAAATGCAGAAGAATCTCAGATTGCAGAGACACAAGCGGCGAGACCTCCGTCGCGACGCGATGCTGGGACGCAGAAGTGCGAGAGCGGCAGTGGAGCGGTGTTGGCGCAGTTGCCGACCGGGAGTTGAGGCTGTGCCACAGGGAAGGTGCGGGGAGCGAGAAGGAGAGAAAGAGCAGCAGAGAAACCAGGAGAAGGGATGGATGGCCAGCGGTATCGTAATATAAGTACTTGGCTGGGAGTGCGAGCAGCAAGAGGCTGTGATCTGGACGCAGCGTGAAGTGTCATCCGAAGCTCCAGACGCCGTCTTCGCTCTTCCCTCTTGCCTCTAACAGGGCAGTGGCGGCTGGCCTCGCTCTGGTGAATCCTTCGCGCCTGCTGCCTAGAGCTTGTGCCTAGAGCGGTAGGCACGCCCAGGGTCGCAGCTGCCCGCCGCAGACAATAAAGTATCTTACTCCGTAAAGGCAGACATAAAGGCAGAATGGCGGGACCAGGAAGGAGCTCTCCAGCGGCTCAGGCAGGCGGGAGCTTGGACCAGGGGTGTTTCCCACGCAAGCTCCCTGTGCCTGCCCCACTCACTATGGAGTGCCTTCCCCCACTGCTCAAGGGCCCTGTTGGCGGTATACAAAATGCGCTCTCCAGCAGGAAGGGGCGAGGCCAACCGATACAGGACAGGCGGTTCTTGCCAGCTGGAGCATTTGCGCTGCATCGAAGGAAGCGTCCTTGCTCCGGGGCCGGCCTCTCCAAAAAGTGAGGCCAACTTTGGCCGACCAACGTTCCGACGATTTCCACAGCATCGACAGAAATCCAGGCTCACGATGCCAGGGTGCTCGCCCGTTCCTGTGTTTTACCGGGCAGCGAGTCATCCACCATGCCGCGGCCGCTCAGCCTTGCCAAACGCCCGCCATCTCCCGCGAAGCAGCGAAATCCACTAAGCAGGGGCAGCGCAGGCAGAAACCGCGCCGGCTCGAAAATCGCTCCCGCCAGCCAGGCAGCAATGGAGGCTGAGTGCGTGCAATCCCCGAAGCTGCTGCGGGACGAATGGCAGCAAAGTGCACAAGGAGAAGCGACCCTGTGAAGAAACGGGCCGCCCATGATTCGCTGGCGCGGGCGCCGTGTCGGCTGGCGGCCTGATGATCTGCCAGCTGGAGAGTGGGCACTGGCTCGTGGGTTGCGTTGGGCAAAGGCACCCCATCCGCGAGTGAGGGACCGTTGCACGAGTGCTCGCCTGGCTGTCGGTGGTTGCCACGTCAAATGCGAGCGGCGACGCCGCAGCCACATGCTCCACGAACGGGCGCGAGGGTTCTCCCCGCGCGTCGACACGTCTTCGGGACGAGAGCCGTCGTCGTTTTTACCCGCGGGTGGCACAAGGACGGCCGCTACAAGACGTGTCAAGCCTGGAGCCGGCCAACTAAGATCAGCAGATCAGCAGATGAGATGAGGACTGGGCTATAATACGACAAACGCCACACGGATTGCTCTGCAATGTCCAGCCACAGCTGCTCCCATTGCGAACGCGGGAAACCCGGAAGCTGGACAAGGAGACCTGCCGTGCTGCGGGCAATGGCGGCTGAAGCTCTCCGCCGAATGGATCTGGAGCAGGGGCGCAATGGCCACTGTCATTGGCTGCTGGCTGGTAGCTGCGAGACCGTGGTTTGCGGCTGGCAAGTGCTCCGCTCGCAAGAACGTATCTCAAGTTACCATTTCGTGGAAAGCAAGAAACTGGGAAGACAATCAAGCTGCTTCGTCACGAAAATTGCAGCCAATGGTTGTCGGCCTGCACAGAAAAGGAGCAATACACAAGCCGGAGCGGGAATCGGCAACGTCACCTCGGACGCTTCACCTTCTCTTGGAATCCCTCGACGCGCGCAGCACCATTCCCAGTGCTAGCGCCCTCCATCGCGATCGATCGCTAGCCGACGTCATCCCGAATGGGCGCTCGCTCGCCGCCAAGACCCGCCGGGCCACAAGCAGGTAATTTCGGTGACGCTTCGTGTTTGTGCTCTTTGTGGCCGCCCCCCATTTCCAGTCCCCTCTGTCTTGTCCTCCCAATCTTCCGATTCGCGCTAGCATCGGACACAGCTGAAAGGGGAGACCATGGAAATGGGGATCATTCAGCAGCTGAAAGAGGGCTCCCACGCGCGTTAATTACCCCCAGCTCCCCCCTCGCCATTGACTCCTCATGCCCACGTCGCAATCAGAATCAGCAGCGCGTAATTGACCGTCACGATCACTCGGTGTAACGCTCTCGGTGTAACGATCCCGCCTCTTTCCTTTCCCACAACGAGGCCCTTCTTCTCCAGCAATGAGCCGCCGCGCCACAGGCTGGCAACGCCTGCTGGGCTGGGACCGCCATCCGGCCCACCACGAGCACCGCGACCGGTGGTGGGAAGAGACGCGACGGCGGCGTATGTGCCCGACCCGCGCTCTGCGCGCCGATCATCTGACTGTGTCTGGGCGCCGACGTGCTGACTTCTCCGGCCTTCATAGTTCTCCCCGCCTACGTCGAAGACACGATCGAGTCGGCCATTCCCGCCGAGGAAGTCACCAAGATTGCCGTTCGCTTGCGCTATCTCGTCGAAGAATGCATTCCCTGCGAGATGGAGGAGGAGGTGGTGACGCGCTCCCACAGCAAGGTCATCACGAGAGAGGTCGTCCAGGCGGCCAGGGAGGCCGGCGGTGAAGAGCACAAGGCTTGCGTGGTAGGTGGCTCCGTGAGGAGGCAGGGCCGGCTGCGATGGAACGGCAGAGCGGGATGACGGCAGAAATCGCTAACAGGCCAGGTCTACTGCTTGCTTATTTGCAAGCGCTGGTTCCGCCACCAGGCCCTCGTCGAGCTGTGGGATGCCACCATGCACAACCTCCGCTCGACAGCGTGCGAAGTACTTGCCAAGCTGATGTGAGTCTAGCGTCCCCCCTTTCCGGGCTTCCCTGTTCTCTCTCTGCGACAGCTCCAGCTAACCGCGACCAGTATTGAGAGCGAGGACGATTCAAACTACCTCATGCTTTCCGTCCTCCTCAGGCGCTACTCCATCCTCATCGACAACGAGCCGACCCTGCCGTCGAACGTCATCGAGAAGGCGGTCGACCTGCACGCCCTGCGGGTCATCGGCTCGTCCGGCTACCAGAAGTGCATCGGCCACCTCTGGCGCGGCTGGCTGGTGCAGGACGAAAACGACCCGGCCAGCTTCGTCGACTACAAGGACCGGGACAACACCTCCTTCATTTCCCACCTCGACCCGGACCGTATGCGCGCCCCCATGTACCAGAATGCCGCCCAGGTGCTCTTCTCCATCCTCTATCTCGTTCTGTTCACCATCGCGATCAACACCATCAACCGCAGCGGCGACCTCGATGCCATCGAGATCATCCTGTACCTCTTCACGTTCGGCTTCCTCTTCGACGAGATCACCAAGGTCTGGAAGGCGGGGTACTACATTCTCGGCTTCTGGGATGCGTTCAACAGCGTGCTCTATTCGCTGCTCTTTGTCAGCTTGGCCTTGCGGTTTGTTGCCTTCTCCAAAGCGCCGTCCGACGACCCTCTCGTCAAGGGCCCCCGCGAGGAGTTCAACGAGCTGAGCTACAACTTCCTGGCCTTCAGCGCGCCGATGTTCTGGATCCGCCTGCTCCTGTACCTGGACAGCTTCCGCTTCTTCGGCGCCATGCTGGTGGTGCTCAAAGTCATGATGAAAGAGTCCGTCATCTTCTTTGCCCTGCTGACCGTGATCATCATCGGCTTCCTGCAGTCCTTCATCGGCCTCGACATTGCCGAGAACCTCGTGCTCGACGACGTCACCTTCATCGTGCAGGCGATGGCGAACGCCGTCATGCAGAGCCCCGACTTCGAGGGCTTCGAGCAGTTCGGCCACCCCTTTGGCATCATCCTGTACTACTGCTTCACGTTCATCGTCATGGTCGTGCTGCTGAACATCCTGATCGCGCTCTACAACTCAGCGTACGAGGACATCTACGAGAACGCCGACGACGAGTACCTGGCGCTGTTTGCGCACAAGACCATGCAGTTCGTGCGCGCGCCCGACGAGAATGTCTTCATCGCGCCGTTCAACCTCATTGAGATCTTCTGCCTGGCGCTGCCGTTCGAGTGGTGGATGAGCAAGCGCACGTACGAGCGGATGAACGACATCGTCATGGCCGTCCTGTACTCGCCGCTGCTGGTGATCGCGGCGTACTTCGAGACGCGGACGGCCTACGACATCCGCGCCAACCGCCGGCGCGGCGACGAGGACGACGACACGGTGGAGGAGTGGGAGCAGCTGGGCGTCAATGGCGGGGGCCGGGCCGTCGACTTCGAGGCCGACGGCTGGAAGAAGGCGGTCGAGCAGGTCAAGCCCAACGTCGAGGACGAGCTGGCCGTCGTGGAGGTGCGGCAGCTGCGCGCCGAGGTGGCCGAGCTGAAGCTGCTGCTCGAGGCGCTGGCGAAGTCGGTGGCCGCGCCGCCCGCGGCGGAGACGGCCGGGGAGAGCGCTTCGGCCGGGGCCACCACTTGATCTCGGGGGGAGGAGACGGAAGGTCAATACAAAGTGTATGAATCTTAATTTGTGTGCGGTTCAACACTGGAAACTGGAAATCAGGAACCGGGAACTGGGAACTGGGAGACTTATGTTATTTTATGTTATCTTACCTGCATTTTTTTTGCCGTTTGCGGACGTTATCTCTCCTGGTTTTTGATCTTTGGTTTTTGATCTTGGTTAATGCGATTCTAGGGCGCAATATGCTATCAGCGGCGGAGGAACGTAAGCGCTAGAGCCGCTTCGCAGCCTATCTCTAAATCTAATCATCTGCCTAGCCAGGGACCGCCAAGAGTCTATTCGCTGAAGGCCCCCCCCAGGCTGTCCCCCAGACATCCCTCGTTCTGCGTTGACAGCACCATCTCCGTGTATAAGTGGGGCACGTCCGGGTGCTGGTGCCGTGTCTTGCCCAGCCTCTTCGTCCTCTCCTCCTCTGTTTTTTATTCTTGTCTTCTCTTCCCTTTTTCGTCCTTCTTTTTCCCCGTACCTGCTATTTCTTCTCTTTCGCCCCTCTTTAGGGAAACGAAAGACGCACAGAAGAGAAAAACCCGCAGTCCCGGCAGCCATGTCCAAGGCCGCGCTGTCGTCCACCGAAGCGGCACCGCCGCCGCTGCCGCGGGCGATGATTCCCGAGAGCACACGCCGCCGCCGCCGCCGTGTGGTTGCTGGCCTGGCCGCCACGGTCGGCACCGTCTGCTTTGTTGCCGCCCACGGAACGGGTGGCGGTGGCAACCTCTTCGGCGCATGGCCAGCCGCCACCTTCACCACCGCCACCCAGTCCCCTCCCTATGGCGTGTTCCCGCGGCCCGGCGACCCATTCCGCTTCCTGCCGTGCACCAACGCCACGCGGCCGCCGCTGCTGGGCGACGCCGACCCGGCCGCCAGCTGGGCGCGCCTCTACGAGCCGGAGCCGTCGCGGTGGAGCTGGGGGAATTCTTCTACTAGCGAAGACGACGACAGCGACGACAGCGACGACCCCTACGCCGGCCGCGGCCTCTACCTCTGCGGCTACCTCGACGTGCCGCTCGACTGGACCAACGCCACCGCGGACCCCCGCGTCGCGCGCCTCGCCGTCACCAAGTACCAGGTCGCGGGGCCGGGCGGCGGCCAGGGCGCCGCTCCCAAGAGCAGCCGCACCATCGTCATCGAGCCCGGCGGGCCCGGCGGCAGCGGCACCGCCTACGCGTGGC
>WNYD01000346.1:0-15057 GCA_021396205.1 Sporothrix brunneoviolacea
CGCCGACGCGCGTGTGCACGTCCCAGAGGCCCGCCGGCGCCGCCGCGCCCGCCGCGTCCAGGTTCCACTCGATCAGGACCGCGCCCGCCTGCGCGCCCTGGGTGCCCAGCACGAAGTCGGACAGCTCGGCGGTGCCGGCCTGGCCCGAGTAGGCGCCCACCCGGAGCAGGGGCTGCGGGTCGGCGTCGCTCGCGAAGAACCCGGCGGTGCCGCCGCCGGCCAGCAGCACCGGGTACGACTCGCCGACGATGCGGGCGCCCGGCGGGACCGTCAGCGTCGACGTCACCAGGTACAGGCCGTAGTCGATGTAGACGACGTGGCCGGTCTGCGCGGCGAGGTCGATGACGGCCTGCAGCGCCGCCGTGTCGTCCGTGACGCCGTCGCCCTTGGCGCCGCCCGACCGCGCGCTGTAGAAGTGGCAGGCCCCGAGGTCCTCGTACTGCGGCTTCGACCGCGCGTAGTAGGCGCCGCTGACGACGCCGGCGGCGTCGGCTCCCGAAGCGAGCAGGCTCGCGGGCCGCGCGTTGGCCGCAAAGGGGCCCTGGAACTGCGTCGGGCCGTCGGGCACGTACCTGTGGCCCTGGCCCCAGGCGGCCACGGACGCGGCGCCGCCGCTGCTGCCGGTCAGGACATCGCCGTCGGGCGTCTGCACGATTACGGGCACGTTGTCGGTGGCGATGTTCTCGAGGACGATGCTGCCGGCGGTCTGGGGCTGCGAGCCGGCCGTGTAGGCCGACAGGATGGCGACGGGCACGTCGGCGAAGGCGCTGTCGAAGACCGTGATGGACCCGACGGCCTGGGCGGCCGGGCCGCCGGCCGTGATGTTGATGCCGACCGCGCTGTTGGTGATGCTGAGGCCGTAGTACGTCCAGCCCCAGTCCCAGAGGTGGTTGATCGCTGGTGTGTGTGTTTGTGGTTAGACAAGGGGGGACAGAACCAAAAAATAGACACTTTGGCTGTGGGAGTGGCCCAACGTACCGGTCACGCAGTTCTCAAAGGCCAGGTTGCGCATGGTGAACTGCTGGTTGCCGAGCGAGGCGCCGATGGCACCGCCGACGAACGTGAGGTCGGTCATGAAGCCGCCGCTGCCGCCTTGTCGTTGTTAGTTTTCGAGAAGACTACTCAGAATGATGGATCAAACTCTAGAAGAAAAAATGTTAGTCTTGTACTACATCGTATACACCAGCGTCTAGCTGAACGGAAAACGCACCACTCTCAATAAAGAGGCCGATGTGGGCCACGCCCGACGTCGTCGGCATGGTGAACCGGACGTTCTGCAGGCTGGTCGCCTGGGCGGTGGGCCAGTGGATGCCGTACGCCGCGGTCGACGCGGGGATGGCCGTCGTGTCGATGACAAAGTTGCGGACCTGGCGGTAGAACACGTTGGTCGCCAGCCAGTTGGGGTTCGCCGTGTAGTAGTGGTCGCCGTCGATCAGGCCCAGCCCGGAGAAGCCCGCGCTGGCCTTGAGCGTGGGCGGGCTGCTGGCGTCGCCGATGAGCTGCGTGAAGTAGTACGGCAGGATCGACGACGAGACCACGTAGGTGCCGGCCGGGAAGTAGACGACGGCCGGGGTGGTAGTCGAAGACGCCTGGGGGGGGAGGGGGAGGGTGGAGTCAGTACGTCTGCGTGTGTTCCCTTTGTCACATATATATCACCGATCGTCACTTACACAGCCTTCACCGCAGCGGTTGCCGTCCGCAATGGCATTGTTGATGGCCTCCGTGTCGTCAGTCACGCCGTCGCCTGGTATTGCGCGTTGTTGTTTTAGTAGACGTCTATTTATATTTGCAGAAGAAAGGGGGGCAACAGCATACCCTTGGCACCATAGTCTTGGACGTTTCTGAAGACGGAATATCCTTCTTCGGCATATGGAGCGTAGCCCTGGTCTGTTATGGATAGTTAGCGTCCGGTCTCCCTTTTTTGTTCCGTATTGCTGTCGCCGGCGTGCAGTTCACAACGTACGGGCCACGTCCGCCATCCAGAAAGCCTGGATGGGTGCCACGAAGTAGCCCAGGAGGGCAATCAGCACCAACGAAGCTGGCGTCTTCATCTTGGGCAGCAAGGCGAGAGAAACAGCAAGCAGGACACGAAACGAAAAAAGGGGCAACGAAAGAAAAGAAAAAAAGGAACGGCACGGGCGATGGAAAGTTGGACAAAAAGGAACGACTGTCGCCAAACAAACAAAAAAAGAAACTTGCGGTTAAGAAAAACAAGAGAAGGAAGAGAAGAGAAAAATAAGAAACAAGAGGATCTGGGCCGAGTCCTGGTTTTACCTCGAAGACATCGTCGCGAAAGGCGTGGCGAGAAACCAGAACGTGCGGGCATTCCGGTTTAAAATTATGCGATGCCGTCTCGCGCTGCTATTGCGCCTGGCATGGCCCGCCCGTTGAATCTAGCCCAGCGATGAGGGCCCATTCTGAGGAAATAAGAATAAAATAAAAATAAAATAAAACTGCATTGTGCCTCGTGGCGACAGGCATGCAAAATGACCAGGGCCTCCACGAGGGCGGTTCTAGCCCCTTGAGGGAGAGAGAATACAGTCTGAGAAGCCCTTACTATCGCGTGTCTGTTGAAGGAGTTTTTACGAGCAGAGGGTACGAGTAGAGAGAGGTAGGGAGCGGCGCACGCAAGGGCGAGGGAGATGGCAGAACCCTCGGGACGAAGATGTCTGAACGTTGAGGTTGTTTGCCATGAGACACTTTATTCATTTTTCTTTAAACGCGCCACAATAAGGACCATACTTCGTAAAGAAAAGCTCACATTTTAAGCAAAAGAAGAACACCATCTCATATTTACAGGCTTCTGTTGGAGCAAGATGGGTCGAGGGTGAGATGGTTGACGAGCGAAGAAAGGGAGGAATGCCGACGCGCTCTTCTGCGATGTCTCAGTCCACGAACGCCAAAGTGCTCAACGCGATGAGGCGAGGCGACGCGAGGGCTGTAATGGGAACTAGCCCATCTGTAGGGATAAGATTCGTGCTTATATCGCCAAAGACAGAGGCATTCTTCTCCGCGGTGGTGGTTGTCTTTTGCCTCATTTTTGCTATGATTGTTCTGGCTGTCAGAAATGGGCGAAAAAGACACTGCATCTCCATAACGCCATAAGAGGCATGGCTTAGATTCAAAAACAGGAGGACAACAGGCGAGGAAGAGGAAACGGATGGTAAATATAACTGGCGAAAAAAGTGCCGGACGAAAAACATCAACCACGCAGAACAGATTGAAACAAGAGCTTCACCGACCGCCGCCGTCATGGGGATGATCTGTGCGAGGAGGCCAGAAACAAGCTTACGGATGAGACTCGACGTCTTCACGGTACACAATGAGTCAGGCAGGCAGGCTGAGAGCCTCTCACTTGGGAGCAACTGGCCGCACCGCAATATAGGCGCGAGCAAAGACAGCGGCGACTCGTGAATCATGTTTCTCTCTTCATGGACCCGGGCTCTCGGCGAGCTGCCGAGTCATGAGAGAGGCGTCCGCGGAGAACTCTCTCCGCGATTCGACTCGCTTAATGGGCTTGAGGAATGGACGCCTGAGAGAGGTTTCTAGTCTCTTGAGGGCACCTAAAACCAGAGAGAAGACGCGTAGGAAGCAAGCATGCCTACGGGGCGCCTCGTCCTGGGCCGGTCTCTCGGCACCACACCGTCTCTCGTTTCTGCGCATGATTGTCCTGTCCTGCCGCTCGGTCTAGATCCTGAGCGCAACCCCCAGGAGCACAAACTGTGGGCTCATTTTCCTTTCTGCGTTTCAACCACGCCGACAACGTGTCGGAAGCGACAGGCTGTGGAGGAGCTATCGTGGAAAATCAAGAAAAAGGCGAGGCAAATTCAAAATTCATGAAGGCACCGCCCTCATTCTTGCTGTTCTTTTGAGATGAAGCACTCTCGCTGCATGCCGCGCTTCGTTCTCATTTTCAGAATGTGTTTTCCTTGTCTTGGTCGCGGTCCGCACTCTTTTTCTTTCTTCCGGTTCTTTTCTTTTTTTCCTTTCCTGGTCTTCTCCCCTTTGGAGACCAGGGCCCGCACAAAAAAAAACAATATTACACCAATCACAGGGGCCACCACCACGCTGGATAATCTATTGCCGGGTGCGATGCGATACTGCAGGGCCGATAGGCCTGCAGACACCTCCTCGTTGGATCTGATGAGGTTTCAGCTGCTCCCATGTGAAATCTTGCTTATAGCCGCAATGGCTCCGTAAGCGACTTCACGTGCCGATGGGAGGGCAGCATTCCGAGCAGTCATTAACCCAACAGAGAACGACTGATAGGGTATTCGATAGCTACGGGTGGTCGACGTGCTGGGGGGTTCCCCCTCTCGTTCCCTGCTCCGGGTGTTCCCTCCAACAGCAGCGCGTATCTGGACCAGGGGGCAGCAAGCGGCATCGCATCGGCACGACCGGACCACCCTCGTCGCCCCTGCCGAGAGCCATGGCAAGGCCAAAGCTGAGCGCTGTTGACGATGCTGTTTCTGAGCCGTTTTATACACTGAAGTCTGGCTAGTTTTTCCATTTTGCTATTTCGTTTTCATCTTCTGTTTTTACCCTCCTCTGCTGTGGTGATTGAAAGAGGATCGCTGCTCGTCTCTTCACACGCTGTTATAAGCTTGCCTCAATGCCCCTTTTTGATCAGCGACGATTTAAGGTCCCGGGGCTTTGGTTTCTGCTGGTCGTTTAGATTTGATTCTTTTAGCTATTTGTCTTTACCTTTTTTTCTTGTCTTTCTTTCGTTCTCTTTTCTATTTTGCTCTGTGCTTTTTTTTTTGGTTCGATACCAGCGCTGCTCGTAAATGCCCGGCTGTCAAGGGTTTCAAGGTGACAGGGCAAGCATCTTACGAGCCCCGTCAGAAGAGGACAGCTTGATCGCCCCGTTTCGGTACACCAGAAACGGTACCGCCGGCGCGGAAATTGAATCGCGCCTCTGTCGATGGGCGCTCCAGAATCGCGGCGGCTATGCAGTATCCGCGGTGGATGCCTCTAGGCTAGTGCTATTCACCGCCGAGGTCAGGCACAGGAGATAAGAGGGCTGCGACCAGCTTCTGCTCTCAAGAAAAGAAGGTACAGAGAGAACGGGGGAAAAGGGGAAATATAGCCAGGCAAGGGAACCAAAAAGGAGCCCATGAAAACGACAGGAAAACGACAGGAAAACACCAGGAAACTGCAGCATGCACCGAACGCTGGAACAAAACAAGCATGCAACGCTACTTAATCTGGCACCGTAGATCGTAGGCAAATTTTGGAGAACAGAGGAGAACAGAGGAGAAAAGGAGGGGGAGAAGCGAAAAGGGGGAACGGAGAGACGGCGCGGTGCAGAGTGAAAAGAAAGCCCGCCGCCTGGGCTTGGCCGCCTCCTGGGCTTGGCCGCCTCCTGACCTGGTCTCGGCAAAGATGCCGAGCTACCTGGCAGGCATCCCGAGCGAAGAGCGGGCCAAAATCGGTGTCCCCATGATGCCTCCGGGCTTCGTTGGCCGATGATCCGTCTCCACCGCTGATGGCGAGCTAGGCGGGGAGCTGTGCACTAGGACTGCACATGGCGAGTCAGCGAAGGACGCAGCGCCGTGGTAGGGATTGAGAGGATGGATGGCCGGCGAGGGACGAGGAAAAGGAGAGGAAGAGAAGGGGAGTCTCGGAGCGGAGGAGATTACGAGATGAGTTGACAACCGCGGCCGATGAGACTATCGGGATATTGCTGTAGGCGACATGCAAGCGACAAGCGATTCCGTATTTTGCTTGGTTCGAAAAGGGAAGCTGCGAGCTGCACCGAGTTGTGGCCGGTTGAAATGCCTCCGGACGCACCTACCTCTTTTTTTTTTCTTCTCTTGGAGGGGATTGGGCAGAGCACGCCGTGGTCCGTGCACACTGTAGAAATGCACTGTATCTCCGCACTTAAGAGTCGCAATAGTATCGCCCAGATAAGCAGAGAGCAGAAGCGGAAAGCATGTGAGTGGGGAGGAGAGGAGAGAAAGGAAGCCGACGCGGGCCTTTTTCCCCATTCCCCATCCCGTCACCCCCGCCTAAACCCCTCGCCTCCGCAAATGAAATTGTTAGCGCAGGGAACAGCAGAAAGTTGGGGAGGACGATTGGGGGACGGCTCTCCAATTGGAAAGGGGAAAGCCGGCGCGAAAGGACAGCGAAGGAGAAGAAAAGAAAAAGAAGAAAAAACGGGCGGATTTTGGTAAAAGGCGGAAAACGGCAGAAGGACCCAAAACGCGGGGCGGAACCGCAGGGTTTTTTTCTCCTTTTCTTTCCTTTTTTTTTGGCCTGGTATAATTATAATTACTCCGTACCATTGCTCGAATCGGACGGGCAGACGTCTCTTGCGGCAGTCGCGCCTTCCGCCAACACAGCCGGCAAGTGGTGCCAGCACGCTGTGAAACATTCCACGCGAGGCGATCACAAGCAAAGAAGGGAAGGAACGAAATCGCGATGAAGATTGCACGGCCGTTGGGCGCAGAACGGCCATAATAGGGGGCTGTCCAACGTATCTTGCGTAGGCTGTATCTTATAGTGCGTGTGTAAGGCGCCCCTAGCGCGGGGCGTAGTCTTGTCGCTGTCTTGTCGCTGTCTTCTGGCCATATCCCGAGGTTTCTCAGCACAGAGGTTACCGAAGAGTGCACGCTGGGAGCGAGAGGAGATGGTCTTACGGGGTTTGGAAAGAGCAGCACGGCCGGCTCGTGTGCCTTCCCTGCGCAAGCACTGCGGCGGTGTGGAGACACAGCTAGCTCGCGGAGCACCCTCGCCGCGCCCATGTGCTGGGGGCGTGCCTTGCTCTTTCCGTCGTGGGCCAGTGCAGTACCCGCAATGAATCATTCGCTCTCGTGGGAGCCAAGAGCAGCCCGGGGAGGTCTGGGAGGTAAATAATCGACGTGGGAAGGAGCATCCCTTCGATCCCGGTCCTAGGATAGGGAAAGCAGAAAATCAGACAGCCTCACTCCGTGAAAGACAACATCATTTCCATCGCCGTTGGGGACGGCTCTTTGTGCCTCGCCCGCCAGCACCACACCACCACCCAGCGACCCCCGCGTGCGTCGCCTCCTCATCTTATTTACTTGTGACGCTGGCTGCGCTCCTCTCCGCGCCTTTCGCCCTACCCCCATCCCCACTCTTTTGCTGGCCCGCCGGAAAGAGTCTGCCCTCATCTTCCGGCCATCTTCCGGCGAGACTGCGTGCCACAGCGCCTCTCTCCTCCTCTCCTCCACCTCCACGCGCTGCTCGCCTACGGCTAGTGCCCCTGCTGGTGTCGAC
Source organism: Sporothrix brunneoviolacea (assembly GCA_021396205.1). Classification (NCBI taxonomy): domain Eukaryota; kingdom Fungi; phylum Ascomycota; class Sordariomycetes; order Ophiostomatales; family Ophiostomataceae; genus Sporothrix; species Sporothrix brunneoviolacea. Next base: position 7,243 of record WNYD01000346.1, read on the forward strand.
TTTTCTCCTGTGCCCTCTCACTGTGGCCCACCCGCATGTGTCTCATTACCAACCACATCCCAGGAGGAGAAAAAAACGAGACGGAGAAAAAGACAAGAAAGCGCAAAACGCAAAACGCAAAACGTTGCCCCTTGCCGCCCTCCTCCTTCTCCCCGCCTTTGCCATTGCTCCGTCGATTATACTCCGTACCATTGCACCCTCCAATCTTCCACCTGCCACCTGTCTCACTGGAGATCTTGCCTTTCCCCGCCCCTTCTCTCCGCTCTGCCACTTCGCGTCTTCCCCCGGTCCGCCGTCCGCCTCTGCACCTCCAGCATCCCCAGGTCTCCATCTCCTCTTTGATGCTGTCTCCATCCTGCCGACGGCGACGACCCCTTTCCTCCTACGGACACGCGCACTCGACTAGTACCCCGTTCACCTGGGAGTGCCCAGCTCTGCGGTCGACCTCGCCGCTATAATCGTTCAATACCAACAAAGGCCTTCCCCAATTTCCTTGTGACAAGGTTTGGCCCCCACCGTTGCCACCCACCGGTCAGGAAGAGAGGACAGGGGCCGTCAGTTCGTTTCTGGTATTTCCGCTGTACAGAGTACTTGTACGGAGCAATACAGCACTCCTAGAATACGACGTATGACACACGACATTTGTTGGGGCGAGCAATACAACCGAATCTACCGTCCTTCGGCAGCACCACAACGACCTCGCAGCTGCCACCACAGCCCGCCCTCCCTCCGTTTTCTGGTCCTGGCCACAGAGAGGCGAGACATTCCGCCTGGAGCACATTCATTCCGCCGACGCAGCCAGCAGAGCGCGTCCTGTCTATCCTGCTCGCACGCACGCATTGCTAGGTCAGATATAGGAAAGGGGCAAACACGCACAACGCAATAGACAGAAAATACTCCGGACAACACAGCTCGTTGGCCGGCCCGGTGTGGTGTGCTGGTTATTATCGAGTGACTCTCACTAAGAGCACCGCAGCCTTCAGCCGTCCAGACAAGCACGCACGCCATATTAGAGCATTTCCCCGCCTTTTGTTGCGTTCCAGGGGACCTGTGCTCGTCTGCTTTTCCGGCCGTCTCCCTCCATCTCTCTCTCTCTCTCTCCCTCTCTCGGGGTCACTAGGACTGCTCTCCGTCCTGTGCCGCATTTTATTTCCTGCTCCTTTCCCCACATGCCGGCCTGCTTCTTGGGACCGGTGCATGGACGGCTCGTCGAGCATTCTTAGCACCTCTGAGCTGGGCGCCGCCGCTCCTCCACGCTGATCCTTGGAGCATCACCCATGCTTGGCCCCCCAGCCTTCCATTTCTAGTCTGGTCTGAAGCGGCCCGTCCGAGAACGAGGAGAACGAGTGGCCAAAGAACGTCGGCCTCGCTACGCACAAAGCGGAGAATATTACCGCGAGGACGGGACACCGCCCTCCCACGCCACAAGGTCTTCCTTCTCCAAGGCGCAAACCGGAACGTCAAGGTCGTCAGGAGGGCTCTTGTTGCAGGCCCCCTTCATCCCCCACATCTCCTCTCGTTTTCCTAGCTCTTCCGCCTCCTCCTCCTCCTGTCCGTCCCCATCACTAATCTGGCCTTGCAACAGGAGAACTCTCAGAGCGGAGAACGCTCCTTCACGCCTCACCCATTTCACTCTTTTTGATTTTCCCCCGCAAGGCGTGCCGTTGGTCGACGTGTTGATTCCGTTTTATTTTTATTTTATCTTTCAACCTGAATTTCCCCCCTTCTTTTTTTGTCTCTTTCTCTCCTCTCTTCTCCCCTGTTCGTTCTCCTCCTTTTCCCTCCTCTCTCCTCTCCTCTCTGTTCCTTCGCCCCCCCTTTCTTTTCCCACGCACCCCCACCTGCGGTTGCGCTGTGCGACTGTCTCCCATCTCGATCCTGGCTGCGACACCTGTCATTTCGTGCCTCCGACATCTACCGCAAAGAGAAGCAGAAAAAGGCAGGCAGAAAAAGGCAGAACAGTGCAGAAATAAGCAACACCACGACTCTGCTCTCCGCCTCCGCAGTGCGGTCCCGAAGACCACGCCAGGTTCTGCGTCTTCGAATCCGCGCACGCAAAGGATAGCCGCTCGTTGCCGCTCGTCGCCGGAGCATGCTGGCCATCCACTCGATCGAGGCCCCTTCCAGAATCATCGGCATGACCGATCACAGCGCAGAGGGCCGGCCATTGAAGCCCAAAACTCTGCCGTGCCAATACTGCAGCAAGCGCTTCAGGTGAGCTTTTCTGATTTCTGACAAGGCGTGAGGAGACCTGGGCGGTTCCGTTCCTCTTTTTCCCTGTGGCCAACCTCCGCTTTACACGCATATTGGCTTACATTGACCTTCTTTACTTTTAGGCGTGTGGAGCATGTCCAGAGACATGAGCGAACACACACCAAGGAGAAGCCTTTTGCCTGCAACTGGGCGCGCTGTGGAAAAACGTTTGGAAGACGGTGAGTTGCCTCTTTCGTTTGATATCTTTCTTCCCCTTGTCTTCTTTCCCCCACGACTGCTACTCTCGCCTCCTTTCCCCCTCCTTGACATGATCTATGCATTTTTGCTTCCTCTTGCTTCTGTCTGCTGTTTTCTGTCACCTCGTCGTCGTGCTCCTCCCTTCCCGCCCGCGACCCTGTCGTCGTGTTGCCCTCAACGTCTCCGCTTCATTCTTGGCAGGATTGCCTGCTGCCATCCCTTGCATTGCCCTGCTTGGAGACTTCGCACGAGAATTCAATACGGAAGCGGATGGAAAGAAGAACAACCACACAAATCAAAACCGACGACAGAGAGTTTCTTACCAAAGTCCCCGGCAAGGATCCGGTCCTTATTTTATTTTTTTATGGTCACCTCTTCTATGTTCTTGCCCTCCTATTCCCTCTCTCCTCACCGAAGTCTTGTTACATACACAGCTTAGCTTGGTTTTGCTCTGCCCTGTTCTCCAGCTACACCGCTGCATGCCCAGGCCAACGCAGAAACACCACACCCCAACTGTAGACATATGCTCATACATGGACATCAGTGATCTTCTCGTCCGCCATGAGAAGCTTGTCCATCTCAACGAGGGCAGCAAAGATGGCAACAGGGCTAGGAAAACGTCGTCGGGCAGCGGCCAGACAAACTCCTCCGACGGTCATGTCGACATCGACATGATGGGCATCCAACGCCGGCCATCCACTTCAAGATATCCCGGCCAGGCGTCTACTATCTCAGCCGCAGCCCATTCCGCTACATCATTACCCCCGCCTCCTCCGACCGACCCACGGCTCTCGTCAAGAAATGTGCCCGCCTACAACTTGGACCTGCTGTCAGATGCAGCCACACATCTTGCATCTGCGGCTGAAATAAGTTCTATTCCGCCGATAATGCCCGATCTCGCCCATTCGTCTGCCGGCCCCATTCCGCCCGTGAAAGCATACGACGCAACGCCACCACCCTACAACGACCGCAGCCGGGAGGCTGCCGCACCAGCAGAAGGGCTTCAACCTGCCTACCTAGGCCAGCCACCGGCTGCTTCATTCGACGACTACCATCTCTTCCTCGACGACTTCACTTCGTCTTCGCATTTTTTGCCATCCGCACTGGAATCCGACCAGCCCTTTGGCTTCTGGGGTCGGCCTGCGACGGAGATGGGCCGGGGCGGCAGTGGGCTGTCGAAGATGGCCGGCTCGTCTTTCCCATCGACACGATTTCCGTCTGTTCAACCCGATCTTCGCGAACTGAACTCGGAGTCGGGGCCTCAGCGATCACAGGATGAAGGCTCTATGCGGGCCCCGGCTTGGAGGATCGGCGTGTCCGACCACAACGTCATCAAGAACCGCCTGGACGAGTTTTCGTCCGTCTTGCCCACCGATTTCGTCTGCCCGTCAAGGCACACTCTTACCCGATTCCTCGAGGGATACTTTAGCGGCTTTCACGAGCAGCTTCCTTTCCTCCACTTGCCCACTCTAGCGCCGGCAGAACTCTCCCCGGAGCTGATCTTGGCTATCCTTGCCGTTGGCGCCCAGTACCGGTTTGAGAGCCATCGCGGGAATGCGCTATGGTACGCTGCGAAGGCCGTAGCTTTTGAACAAATTCGCCGGCGACACAGCCACGAGGTCCACAGCTTGCTACCTACATCTTCCGCCTACAGCCCTCACTCGACGCGCCCCTCACCAAGCGCTGGGTATCGCCATTCGTTCAACTCGGTGCAGCACGACCGCCCGCTGACCCAAGACACTCATCGGGAGCCGTAGTATGTTTTCCCCCATACTATACATGCGAAGTCCTTTGAAATTTTCAAATAAATCTAACTCCGTCTTCTCTTACCTAGCTCTCCAAACACCCCCCAGGCTCGCCTAGAGACCATCCAGGCTCTTCTGCTTCTGTTTGCCGTCGGCCTGTGGGGACCCAAGGCGATATTGGACGAAGCACTTTCGCTGCAGAGCCAGCTGGCGCTCCTCGTCCGTGAGGAAGGCCTTGCGTCGGAGGCATCAGCGCAGGCGTCTGACTGGGACACGTGGATTCGCGTTGAGGGCAGCACCCGGACGAAGCTGATCGCCTTCTGCTTCTTCAACCTGTGCAGCGTCGTGTACAACACGCCCCCTCTGCTCTTGACATCGGAAATCAACCTCTTCCTCCCCCAGCCCTCGCGCCTCTGGAGAATGGAGACGGCTTGGCAATGGCAGGACGCTCGCCAGTCTTACCCGAATGCCGAGATGCCGTTGCAGGACGCCTTCTCGCGGATTCTGAACCGCGACGCGCAGGCTCCGCTGACCCACGTGTCGTCTCTCGGGAACTACATTCTTATGCACTGCTTTATCCAGCACATCTATCTTCTGAAGCAGACGTCTTTCAGCATGGCCTCGCCCTATGGCGTCCACCGCGGCCTCAAAGTCGACGACGTCGAGGAGGTGGCACATGGTCTTCGGCTCTGGCAGATTGGATTCGAGCAGCATCGACAAGTCCGCGCAGCAGAGACGGCACACCAGCAGGCGAGCGGCGGCATGGGTATGAATTCTGGGGACAGTTATCACGGCGGACCGGTGGCCTTCAACGCGACCGCTCTTCTTCGTCTCGCCTACATCCGCCTGTATACGGACCTCAACCCTGGCCGCCGGCTGGAGACCCGGGATCACGGCATCATTGCAAACGCATTCAACGACGTGCCTCTCCTCGTCCGCAGCCCGCGCACAACGCGGGCGGTCGTGCAGGCCATTCATGCCCTGGCCATGCTGGTCAAAGCCGGCGTCAACTATGTGGCGCGAACCAAATCCCTGGAGTGGAGCATGCAGCTTTCTCGTACGTCGTTTCTACAGCGTTTCTTATTTCTCGACTCTCAGCTGTCATTTTTCATTTTCAGACTAACGAGTTTTGATTCTAGTGTGCAATATGGAGTGTGCTCTTCTGCTGTCAAAGTGGCTGATTACGCTGTCGTGCATCGGTCCCAACGACGCGCCGATCTCTCTCGAGGAGAAGACGCTGCTCGACAACGTTCGCCGGCTGTTGGACGAGACCGAGTTTGCCGTGCCCATCGACCCGTCGCTCTCCGGGTCCGGCCCCAGCTCGTCCGCCTCGTCGAGCCATCAGACACCTTTGAGCGACGGCGTGAAGCTCCGCCAGCTGGCGGCCGCCGTGATTCACCTGTGGGCCGAGACATTCAAAGGCACGCATATTTTCGAGGTCATCAGCATTATGGGTCTCGGCCTCGAAAGCTATGCAGACATCTTGGAGAAGCCCGGCGATCGGACACCCATTGCCCGGATGCCCACCGGTGGCAGTCTCGGTTGAAGGCCGAGGGTTGTCTTTGTTCTTCTTTAAATTCTTCTATCGTACTATTCGGGAAGGGTGTTTAGCATTTGGGTACTTGATTTTTTGGGGGCTTGATTTATCGTATTGCTTTGGAATACCGAGCGTGTATTTTTTTTTCTTTTCTTTCTGTTTCAAAAAACGAAATTCCCTGTACATCTTACTCTACGCTACCACTTATGCTTATTTTGCTTTCTTATTATGGTTCCAGTCTCCCCGGGTATGAGAAACCATTGGCCGGAAGCGACGCGGGTTGGCCTCACAAGGAGTCATACGGCGCCGTGCGACGAATGCAACCATTTCTCCATGCCAGCATCTCTGGCTGGACTTGATGCGGCCTGAGGCCCCCTGATTAACAAAACAAACCTGAAAATACTACGGGATGAAAGTAGAAAATATGCACCGGCCTCTTTACGATGTACAGCTATTGACAAGGAGGCCGTCCGTCAGGCTGATACGACGCAAGCTCTTATCGCATTGACAAGGCTCACGAATGCTTCTGGTGCAGGATAATTGAGGCTGTGGGGGTTTGGATTGGGCGGAATGGCAGCATGGGCAGTCTTTTAGCGCCTAGGCTGCCAGACGCCGGATGACTCTCGTGGCTCGCTGCTCAGTGCCGGGGGTCTGGCGTGGTAGAGTGTGGGTCGTAAACGTTGCTCAGCCGCACGATCCTCCGAAGAATGCGCCTCGCCAAGAAGCCCCGGCATCTCTAGGAAAAGGGACCACGTATTATAAAAGGCGTGGAAATGACAGCCCGTCGTCGAGGAAAGAGAAAGAAGGAGAAGAAGAGAGGCCATTAAACGACTGGAATACGACGACGCCGGGGCCTTTTATTTATCAGACCATTTCTTTTTTCTCCCTCCTCGGCTCCGCACGCCTGGTTTTTCGACTTTAATCTCGTCGCAGCGGCTTACAGCGACTTTGCGGCGACTCCCGTTTGCCACTCCACATATCAATAATACGCCCCTAGCCAAAAACGAACAAAGGCTCCCGAGCCCTTCCGGCACCGCTTCGACATGCGCGACGAAGACGGCAGCGCGCCACCGCCTCCATATCGAGCACACTGCGGCTTCGATGAGAACGTGGCACGCGCAGGCGGCTCGGCCGCAGCGGGAGCGGGAGCGGGAGCGGGAGCGGATGCAGATGCGGTTGCGGACGCGGACGCGGATCGTGGTCTCCATCGCGCAGAGACCCTGCCGCCGGCGTACGAGGCGACAGGCAAGGATGGCCCGTATCCGCAAGAGAAGCAGAGCCCCTACGGCGACAGCGCAGCCGCAGACGCAGGCGCAACCGCAAGCCAGCGCGAACACAAGAGCGAGGGCGGTGGCGGTGGCGCTCGGAACCGCAGCGGGAACCGCAGCAGCGGGGCCGGGTCAGACCACCACCACCTAGACGAGAAGCGCACTGCTGCGCACTCGCCCAGCGCGGACAGCTGGGCCTCCCGCGCAGGCCACTCGTACGAGCACGCGCCGCCAGCGCCGACAGACTGCCCGCACTGGGCCGCGCGCGGCTGCCTGCTGACGTCGGGCCCGCGGCGGTGCTGCGCGTGCCTCGACAAGCGGCCCCGCCGCGCCGACGGGCGCTACCCGGTCTACGTCGACGGCAAGGGCGACCGCTACGGGTCGACGACGCGGTGGGCGCACTACTGCACGCCGTGCAAGACGACCGAGGCGCGAAGCGGAGGCACAGACGTAGGCGGATCCGGTGGTGCCACCATCACTGCGGAGCCGCCCGCCGCCGCGGCGCGGGACCGCAAGAAGGAGCGGCGCGCGGCCGCGCGCGAGGCCGCGCGCCAGTCGGAGATGCGCCAGCAGCAGCAGCAGCAGCAGCAGCAGCAGCGGGCGCGCCAGCAGGTCTCGGACGAGCACGTCCGGCACCGGCTCGCGCAGTGGGAGCAGCAGGGGCGGCAGCGGCAGGAGCCGCAGTACATGCGCCGGCACGAGCGCCAGGACCGGCACGCGCTGCGCATGGCGGAGCAGGAGCGCGAGGCCGACGAGCGGCGGGCGCGCGAGCAGGCGCTGGCGAAGAAGGAGGCCGCCGAGCGCGCGCTCGCCG
>WNYD01000347.1:0-14906 GCA_021396205.1 Sporothrix brunneoviolacea
CGCCCGCCATGCCGCCGATGCCGCCGGCCGCCAGAGCAGGCGCGGCGCCGCCGGGCGACCCCGTCATCACCAGGCACGAGCCCAGCGTGTTGGTTGCCGTCAGGAAGCTGAGCGGGCACGCGCCGCCGCCGCTGGCCGATGCCCGCAGCGCGCCGATCAGCACGTCGAACTGGCCGGCGTGCGTGTACGGCGGCGTCTTGAAGCCCACGGGAATGCCGCGCGCGCCTGCTGCTGCGCTGTCGCTGCCGCTGCCGCTGCTCGCCTCTGCGACCGCGTCCTCGATGGCCTCCAGGTAGGCGAGCAGCGCGGCCAAGTCGTAGGCCGGCGGCGGCGAGTTGGGAATGTTGGGGCAGCTGAGATTGACTTCCATGGCCAGCGGCACGCGGCCGGGCGCGGGCAGCTCGCGCTGTGCCGCGGCGATGCGCTTGTAGCACGCGGCCACGTCCTGGGGCGAGCCCGTCACGGACACGAGAAACCCCTTTGTCTTGCCGGCTTCGACCGCAGCGGGACGCGAGGCGATCTCCTTGATGAAGCCCAGGTACTGGTCCAGGGTCAGCGGGCTGTAGCCGAGGGTGTTGAGGCTCGCGCTGTTGCCAGTGTCGGTCGCGGCTGTGCCGGCGGCCGTCGCAGCCGGGTCGTGCGTAGCGGCATCGAAGAAGACGAACTGGTGCAGGTCCGGGTTGTGGGCGAAGCCGGCCAGCAGCGACGTGCGCGTGGTGACCGCGCCCGTGTGCGGGCAGTCGTAGAGCTCGGTGAGATCAGCCAAGTCGGTCGCCCACGGATTGGCCGTGTTTAGTAGCGGCGGGTCGATCTCGAGCGGCGGGGGCGGCGGCATTGTGGACTGCTGGGGCAAATGGCAGACTCGATTTGAAGCGTGGTTTCGTGAAGAACAGGGGTGCGTAGAGCAGCACCGTGACGGCCTGGCTTGGCTGTGTCGATGCCTTTTGTATTTGGAGGCGGGGTTGGCCGATGGCTGGAGATAAGATAACGCAGGCTGGGTGGTGGGAGAACAGACCACAGACATAGACTCGGCCAGCTCCAGAAGAGGAGACGAGAACCGCTTGGAATTGCTGCTTTGGGCCCAATGGCTATGGCTTGTCGCATTCCCCCATGCTGTTCTCGACAAGCATCAGCCGCTCTTAAAAGAGGTCGTCGATCGCCTTGTCGGAGTCTTTCCGGATGAGGTCCACCATGCCCTGTTTCTGGTCAGCTTTCGAGGCCAATTTGCGCTCTATCATGGCAGTTCGTGGTTTAAAAACATACCGCTGGCATGATGGGCTTGCCGTCGTCGCCCTTGACGTAGCGAAACGGCATCTGCGTGCTCTCGTGCTCGTTGAACTTGAGCTCCGGGTAGTCCAGGTAGGGAATCTCGGCCAGGGGCACTGCACACTGTCAGCAAAGCCGCAGACGAAAAAGACGAAAAAGACGAACAACAGCTCTGCAACGGCCGTCCGATCTCGCGCCTCACTCACCCTTCTGCTCGGCCACAATCCGCGTCACGCGCACGGCCGTGTCCGTCGTCATCTGCTTGGGCCCGAGCCGGCGGCCCGTGAAGCCCTTCTTGCGCAGCTCCGACGTGCGGTCTGTCCGTCAGCATCAGGAAAAGACCACAGAAGCCAATGAATAAAACACATGCAGAAGAACTCACCTCTCGGCGGGTCGTCCCCGAGAATGCCGCCAAACAGAAACACGTCAAACAGCTCGCCGTCCTCGGGCGCCAGCTCCTGCGCCGCGGCCGGGTCCAGCAGACACACGCGGGCCTTCTTGGCCGGATCCTGGCCGTAGACCTCCTCGACGCCGCGCGTCTCGGCCACGAACCCGGGCACGTCCTTGAGCTCGGCCGGCAGCTGCAGCGTCGCCGGGATGGACGACAGGCAGAAGTTGCCCGTCTCGCGGGCGATGGTCACGTACTCCAGCTGGGACCAGACGCCCAGTTCCTCGTCGAGGTGCTCGACGATGTATGTCTTGCCCATTTCGGATGCAGTTAGAAGGGTTTGCCGTGTTTCTGTACAGATTGTATGAGCAATTATATCGCGAACAGCGTTGAGGAGTATGCTTCTTTTCAAGTTGGCATTTCCAGGCAAAGTTTTTTTCTTCTTTTTTCTTGCCCAATCTCGAAATTACATAAGCCGGGTTATGTGGGTCGCCCCGGTCGCCCAGCTCTCGTATCGGGAAAGCACGATCCTCACGGGTGTATTCCGTACCCCTGGTCTCGTCTCGAATTGCCCAGATAAAACGAACGCAGAAAGGTAAAACACATCAAGTGCGGGCATTCTCCAGCAAAGACGGGGCTCTTCTGTGGCAGGTGCCTCCCTCTGTGCCTGCCTCTCCCTGTCTCTCTCTCCCTTCGCTCGTCCCCTTGCTCTTGCCAGCTCGACCGGAATGGCACCTATTGAGTTCCCTTTTCGGCGATTGGACCGCCATACTCGAAGCAACTGATTCGCACTGTTGGCTGGTGGCCCCTTCCTCCACTGTAAGCTGCCTGCCACCACCTAGCGCAGCTCGCGCCTCCCAGATCCGGAACTCACGGGCCCACCTTTCCCATATTACGTCGTCCACCTGCGCTGGGCAGGCACCCGTTTTAGTTGGCCGTGACAGTCTGTGAGCGCCGCACTGGGGAATATTCGCTTCGTCAGCCCCACTCCTACCGCACTCCAAGCAAGGGAAAGTGCCAACGGGCGCGACGACACACACGTAATTGCTCTGCTCGTGTCCTCTAAACTGCACCGTCGCACAGATTGCTGCTGCGCGCAAGGACACCTAAGCCATCCTCCTCTGGGTCGTCCACTTTGAAGATCCGCCCCGGTTCCATCTCGCCTTCATCTTCTCTTTTCTGTGTTCCTTTTCTTGGCCGATACGTTTATTTTGCCAAGTCTAGCTGTCGGAGGCCATTCCTCAGCATCATTGGAGGCGCTATCTAGGATTGGTGCCAGACCTCGGGCGTCGTTTCTTTGGTCCTTTCCGTTTCTTTTCCGTTCTTCGTTTTCTTCTACTTGACGACATCCCTTTTCGCCCTCTCCTCGACCGCCACCCCCCCCCTTTTACTCTCCCCGTCGACACCGTATCCTGACGACGATCCCCGACGGCTGCCACCGACGTGCGCTTTCCACCTCTCCCCGCGGTCGCTTCCCCAAGCGACAGGCCGCCGTCTCGCGCGGTCGACTGACACCCCCGTCGGCGCCGATCTCTCCGACCCCGAGAGGGCACACGACACCGCCACAATGGTTGCTGCCACGCGCCCGTCACCATGGCGGCGGTGGCCGGTCATCGCTGCCGCAGCCGCCGCCGTGTCGTCGTTGTGGGTGGGCGGCGCGCAGGCCGCCTCGGCCGGCGACTACTTTGTGCACTCGCTCCCGGGCGCGCCGCCAGGGCCGCTGCTGAAGATGCATGCCGGCCACATCGAGATCACGCCCGAGCACAACGGCAACATGTTCTTCTGGCACTTCCAGAACAAGCACATTGCGAATAGGCAGCGGACGGTCATCTGGCTGAACGGCGGCCCCGGCTGCAGCTCCGAGGACGGCGCCATGATGGAGCTCGGCCCCTACCGCCTCAAGGACGAGAACACGCTCGTCTACAACGACGGCGCCTGGAACGAGTTTGCCAACGTCATGTTCGTCGACAACCCCGTCGGCACCGGCTTCAGCTACGTCGACACCGACAGCTACCTCCACGAGCTGGACGAGATGGCTGCCCAGTTTATCGTCTTCCTGGAGAAGTGGTTCGCCCTCTTCCCAGAATACGAGCACGACGATGTAGGTTTCTACACTGGTCGCATTCTGGCTGGCGCTGATATACAATGGGGAAGCAAAAAAAAAGGACAGGGAAAAAAAGCTAACTGTACACACAGCTCTACCTTGCCGGCGAGTCGTTTGCCGGCCAGCACATCCCCTACATCGCCAAGTACATCCTCGACCGCAACAAGCAGCCGACCACAAAGCACCAGTGGATGCTCAAGGGCCTGCTCATCGGCAACGGCTGGATCTCGCCGCCCGAGCAATACGAGGCGTACCTCGACTTCGCCTACGAGAAGAACCTCATCAAGAAGGACTCCGACATCGCCAACAGGCTCGAATCGCAGCGCCGCATCTGCCAGAAGGAGCTGGCCGTGGGCGACGCCGCCAAGAGCGTGGACACCCAGGCCTGCGAGGCCATCCTGCAGCAGCTGCTCCAGCTGACGAACCGCAACAAGGGCAACGACCAGGACTGCCTCAATATGTACGACGTGCGCCTGCGCGATACCTACCCGAGCTGCGGCATGAACTGGCCGCCCGACCTCAAGTATCTGACCCCCTACCTGCGCCGCGCCGACGTCATCGAGGCCCTGCACGTCAACCCCAACAAGAACACGGGCTGGTCCGAGTGCAACGGCAACGTCGGCTCGCAGTTCAGGGACCGCAAGTCCGTCGCGGCCATCACCTTCATGCCGGACCTGCTGGCCGCCGTGCCCATCGTCCTCTTCTCGGGCGCCGAGGACCTGATCTGCAACCACCTGGGCACCGAGGCCCTGATCGGCAACATGCAGTGGAACGGCGGCAAGGGGTTCGAGCTGTCGCCGGGCAACTGGGCGCCGCGGCGCGAGTGGACGTTCGAGGGCGAGAACGTCGGCTTCTGGCAGGAGGCGCGCAACCTGACGTACGTGCTGTTCTACAACTCGTCGCACATGGTGCCGTTCGACCACCCGCGGCGCACGCGCGACATGCTTGACCGGTTCATGGGCGTGGACATCAGCAGCATCGGCGGCAAGCCCGCCGACTCGCGCCTGGACGGCGAGAAGGGCACCGAGACGACCGTGGGCGGCGCGGCCGGCAACAGCACGTCGCAGCAGGCGGCCGAGAAGGCCAAGCTGGACGCGGCCAAGTGGCAGGCGTACCGCAAGAGCGGCGAGATCGTGCTGGTGATCGTGGCCGTGGCCGCCTCGGCCTGGGGGTGGTACGTGATCCGCGAGCGCCGCAAGGCCAGCCGCGCGGGCTACCGCAACGTGGCCGGCGGGCCCGGCTCGTCGTCGGACACGCAGCTACCTATGACCAGCGGCGGCGGCGGCGGCGGCGGCTCGCGGCTCGAGAGCTTCCGCCTGCGGCGGTCGAACAACAACCGCGACCTGGAGGCGGGCGACTTTGACGAGAGCGAGCTCGACGACCTGCACGTGACGACGCCGACCACCGCCGAGGAGGACCGGCGGTACAGCGTGGGCGGGGACAGCGAGGAGGACGACGACGACGGAAACGCCGACGTGAAGAAGAAGGACGAGCAGACGGCCAAGAATGGCGGCGCCAATGGGAAGTAGAGAGGGGAGCGAGAGAGAAAGAGGACAAAAAGGGGGAGTTTTGCATATTAAAAACGAAAGGGCCAAACCAGTCTTCTCACACTTCACATATGCCCGTTGTTGTTCATAGCCAACTCTGCCTGCTATTTTTTTTTCTCTTTTGTCGTTTTCTGCTCTTCCTCTTGGGTCTGGGTATGCTCCATTGGTTTTTTTACTTTGTTATGTTTTTGGAGCTGTGTTTGTGTGTTCGCGTACATAAAACCTAGTAAAGATATCTCTGCAGCTCAAAACGGTTGACGATTTGTATCAAAAGGAACAGAGGTTCACAACAAACGGTGATGGGTTGCCGATTCGTGCTGTCACGTGTAATACTGCCTCTGGACAATGCACCTGGAGTCCTGCAACAAAGTTTCTCATGGCTGGGTGTGTCGCGCGGTGCGGTGTTCCTTTTATGTTGCTGCCTAGAGGGACCGGGGAGGTTGTGAATTGCGCGTTGGGGGCTGCAAGGGCAGCGAACAAAGCATCTCCATCCTCCAACTCGTCGCACTTTGCAGCGGGCCAATTCGTCGAGAGTCGTCATGTTGGCAGCCGACATCTGGAAAGATGCATTCTCACCAGACAGGAGGCTCGACGGCAAGCTCCGTCCATTCAATGGGAGGATTGCCAGATGCAGCACTGGGTAGCTGGGCAAGTGCTGCGCTGGAAACAGGGCGGCAGAATGGTATGCTGAAAGCCCTCTCTCTCACCTCTCGTTCAGTGCATGAGCTGATACCCCGAAAAGCAATAGCGACATTGCTGCAACCGCCGACAGCACGGACGGGGCTCGTACCGCATGCCTCCGCTCCGACATCAGGCGCCCACAAGCCTCCGACCGCACGCGATATCCCTCCGGTGACACTGACGGACATCACGCGCGTGGATGTAGCTGAATTCAAGCCATATGTAAACCAAGTCGGCGCATTGTACGAACAACTGCGAAGAGTGGAGGCGAGCGAAGATGACGATGCACACATCCCTCACAGGAGGAGCAGTACAACAGACGAGTTTGCTACCGCAAGAAGAGCGGCGCGAGGGCCACCGCCGCTGTCGACGATTCCTACTGTCTACTTCGACAAAGACTTTCACTTGGAAAACCCCCGCACATTTGACGTGGTCAGCGAAAGGGCCGAGGTTGTTCGACCACCGCCAGAGACGCTTCTAGACGAAAAGGCTTCAGCAGGTGGAAATGCAGCGGCACCGCGGAGAGCCCTCGCAACAAATGCGATCTTGCAAGAAAAGCTCTCCTGGTACATAGACACCGTCGAGATGCACCTCACAGCGTCCATCTCGGCGGCTTCCACGACCTTCTTCGCCGCGCTCGGCTCGCTGCGGGAGCTTCGCGCAGAAGCCGGCGGCTCCGCGGGGGGGATCAGGGCTCTCGGGAACGAGCTCGAGGCTCTGGACAGAGAGGTTGCCGCCAGCGGGCTGGACATTGTCCAGAAGCGGCGGCGGCGGGAGAACCTCCGACGGCTGCACGATGCGGTCCTGCAGCTCAAGCATATCGTCGACGGCGTTGCCGCCTCCGAGTCACTCGTGGACAATGGAGAACTAGAGGAGGCCTTAGAGAGCATCGACTCTGTCTCGAAGCTCATTGCCGGCGTGGCAGACCCGTCAAAGAAGCCGCTCAGGATCGATGGACGGGATCTCCAGCTGAGAGATCTTCGAGGAGCAGCGGCGCTGCAGGGCGTCGACGGCGGCCTGGGTACTCTGCGACTCCGCATCGGCAAAGTTTACGAAGCACGATTTCTCAGTCTCCTCATGGAGGACCTTCGGCACCACTCGGAAGCTGTCCCCGCGCGAGAGGTGCTCATACGCTGGACCAGTGCTCTGGTGCGGTCTCGGGGCGGCCAGACGCAGGAGCCTCCCGTCTTCCCGTCCTACATGAGCTCGACCGACGGTCTTCGGTCCGAACTGCTCGAGGGCGTAACCGGCTTGCACCGAGCGGAGCACCTCACTGCTGCCGCCGCCGCCTACAGAGAGGCTGTGCTGGAGGAAATTCGCAATCTGGTCGGGCGGCCTCTGCCCAGCTCCAACGACGATGACGACGAGCCGCCGACGTCTTCGTCAACTACGGCAGGAAGGGGACGGCCGTCCCAGCAGCAGCAGAAATCGTCCATCCTAGCTCGCAATCTGCGCGCTCTTGAGCCTGGAGATGCTGAAGACCTGCTGGTCAAAATTTATACCAGCGTCACCGAGACGCTGCGGAGGTTGACGACGCAAGTGAAGCTGCTGCTCGACGGCGCCAGCTCGTTGGGCGACGACGGCACCGCTCCTCAGACTGCCGCGCTCAGGGCAAATGAAATCCATCAAGCGATCGACCTGCCGCACCTCCTAGGCCAGGCTGTGGATATCGCGCAGGTTCAGATCGTCAAGCTCCTCCGGGCCCGCTCAGAGCAGAGCGCGCGTCTGCCCCTGACCTGGTTCCTCGGTATTTTACGCTCAACCTCTGCTTCGCGAGCGAGTGCGAGTCCATCTCTGGACGGAGCGGCACGGCCCTCAAGACGGTCGTCAATGGGCAGATCAGAGACTTTGTGCGGCAGCACGGCGGTGCAGAAGAGCAGCAGCTCGCCCGGTGCATGGAGTCCGACCAGTGGGAGGCAAAGGACTTTTCAGAGACAGACGCAGCCGAGC
The DNA here is from genome assembly GCA_021396205.1 of Sporothrix brunneoviolacea. Lineage (NCBI taxonomy): Eukaryota > Fungi > Ascomycota > Sordariomycetes > Ophiostomatales > Ophiostomataceae > Sporothrix > Sporothrix brunneoviolacea. The sequence goes on from WNYD01000347.1 coordinate 7,937, forward strand.
TCAGCAGGATTCTGTCCTGCAGCACAGAGGACCCGGCTGCATGGTCCGACGGTCTCAAAATCTGGACTCCCTATTCAGAGGACGGTCCTGGGTCGAATGGGGCGGCCGATGATCCGCAGCCCGGCGGCGACGGCAGAGCCAGGACGAGGAATGCGTCCATTGGCGAGGGCACATTCGTGCTCCCCAGCTCGGCCATTCTCTGCATGCATGGCTTGTCCCGCTTCTTGCGGCTGATCGTCGGCATCCCGCCGATGGCCGCCGACGTCAGTGCTTCGCTGGTCTCGTATCTCCAGCTGTTCGACGCACGCTGCACGCAACTGATCTTGGACGCCGGGGCCCGACGATCGGCAGGCTTGACGAGCATCACCTCGAAGCACCTCGCCCTCGCAACGCAGGCGCTCGCATTCGTCGCGGCCCTGATCAGCCACGCCCGCGAGTTTGTCAGGCGCTGTGCCGGAAGCGGTGCTGCCTCGAGCGTCGTGGAGTTTGACGAGGTCAAGCGCCTCTGCCAGGAGCACCAGGGCAGCATGCACGACAAGATCGTCGAGATCATGAGCCGCCTGGCGGCCTCGCATGTCGAGGCCATGAAAAACATCGGCTGGGACGACGGCCTGAACGGCCAGAAGAACGTGCATCCCTACATGGCGACGCTGGCCAGAGACACGACCTGGCTGCACCGCATCCTGGCCAGGACTCTGCCAGAGGGGGCTTCCCGTCTGCTCATGACGCCGGTCTTTGTCAGTTACAAGGCTCAGTTCGGCCAAGCTTTCCGGGAGGCCGATCCTGCGACGGACGCAGGCCGGGACAGGTACGTCTATACGAGACCCAAGCAGGTTGCAACAAATGTACTAATATGGGTACAAAGCATGCTGCGCGACGTCGCGTTCTTCGAATCCAAGCTCGGCGAGATGGACGGCTTCGGTGATGCTGGAGAGTACCTGACGGCAATTATCAAGTCCAAGCAGGTCAAGAACGCAGCTCCAGCCGCTCCAGCCGCCGCCGAACCGGAAGAGGAAGACACCGAAGAGACGGAAAAAGAGGAGGAGTAGACAGAAGCAAACAGTGGAGGACGTATGGACTAAAGGAGATCAAGACATTGGCTTTGGAAATGTATGTGTATGATTAATCGTTGCCCCATTTGGGGGGAGTGAGTCCCGCCGGGGCGTCCTAAACTGTGCGCGTGTGCGTCTTTGCCCATTCCCCGCTGGAATTCTATATGCGACGTCACCACCTGCTAAAATGAATATGTATCTTGCTCGTACTCGCTCAACGACGGGCTCCAGCTGGAGGAAATTTCAAGCCGCATGAGCGAGAAGCCGGCAGCTCCAGGGCCATACCGTATTCCCCCGTGCTTGTTGGCGCCGACCATCTTCGGGGCGGCGAGTGTTGTCCGAACGTCAGGAAAGGAGTTTGGCGGATGTCGGCCGAGTGTATGCAGTGCCTGAAAGATGTCACTGGACCGAGAGCCTGTCCCTTTTTCGGGTAGACCTCCAGAAGGCAACGATCTCGGTCAGGACGCTTCTCGCAGCTTGTCTACGGAGTAGGTATTTTTGTAAATGCCTCCCCTCCTAGAAAATGGTAACAGCTGAATCATTCTAGTGCAATATGCATATACCTATATCTTTTAATTTACTAGTTTCCCAGAAGATACAAAAAAAAGCCTATCGTTAATGTCGAAGCAGAGCTGTCACCGCGTGCATCTCCTCCGAGAGTCAAAGCCTCGGGAGGGCCTAAAATTGCTGTGAAAGCGCAGTCCCCAGGACTCCCTGGGGACTGCGCTTTCACAGCAATTTTAGGCCCTCCCGAGACTTTGACCCAGAAAATGGCGCGCAGCAAGGAATCGAGAGTTTTCATGGCAAGTACTTCGTGGCAGGCCTAAAAAACAGCACCCTGCCAGGTCGAATATTCTTTATTTTTGTTACCTTTTTTGATTTTTCGTTTCTTTTCTAGGCCCCTAGCCACCCCAGGATACCTGACAGAGTGCTGTTTTTTACCCTTCAGACCCATAGTAGGAACTCGTAGGCAGCATTTCCCGATGTCGGTAGCCCGGGGAGGACGTCCGCTGAGAGTCAGAAGTGCCCCTTATGTCATAGCGGAGCTGGCCAGGCCCACCCGAGGCACCCACGGAGCTGTTATCGGGGGCCGTCCTGCAGGGGTGCGATAAAGCTGTCCACCTGTCGACTCGTAGACCCCGTCGTGCTGCCATTGCTGAGAGAGTCACGCCATTTGTGGCCAAGGTTCTGGGCTTTTCCGACTCTACGACGAACGAGGGCTGCATGGAATTAACGAGACGGCAGTCTGGGCCTGTGAACTCTGACCTGCAGGCTTTGGCCCCCAGCCGCCGTTCAAAGGCACAGGGGAAATACCCGCATGTCTCAGTGCGTTGTTGTCTTGTAGGCATCTGTTCGCTGTCCCAGCCTGTTCGCTGTCCCAGCCTGTTCGCTGTCCCAGCCATCTCTCATGCATACGAATCGCACTCAAGAAAGGGTCCAGGCACGGCCGACGGAAACGACCTGATGACCATGGTTGACTCACGCTGAAAGGGGCATCGTCATCTCAGCCACTTTATTAGGGGCGCCGTTATTCAGCTCCCCCCCCAGTGCCGGAGCCCCACTGCATCGCCTAGGCCATCGCATCGAGCAGGCCAAGCTGCGCTACGGCACTCCGTAGGGAATGCATGCAGCGCGCGGCCAGTGGGGGGAAAAGGGGGGGGGGGGTTTCCAGTTGTTCAAGTCTTCTCTCCCACGCGACCATCAGCCCTGGCTTTCGCTTGGGCTACCTGTTCCTGAATTGAAAATAAGGGAAATATAGCTCCTGCGAGAGCTGCGACCTTATCTCAAAATACCGAGAAAGGCTTGTCGAAAAAGGGAAAGGCCGAGAAAGGACGAGAAATGGGAGGACTGCCGGCCATCAGAGGGGGGTGAGGTGGCACGGTGGCATGGCGGCAGGGCGGGCAAAATGAAGCGACGGTTCGCCCATCGTAAGATGCCGCGCGACACGCGGGAGAGGACCTGCTCTTTGTCTCTGTGAACAGGCAGCCCGCGTGAGCGTCTGGTCACAGAGACGATGTGCGTCCACAGCGCCCCTCATGCTGTGGGTGAGCACCTGCACAGCCTTTCTCGTTCTTCAGTGCCCCATAATAAGTTACCCATTCCACGAGCTGCAAAAGGTACCCACTCCCACACCACCTGCCCTCTCGCTAGCGCGGGCCAGTTTTGCGGGGTATTGCATGGGTGCATTGGTGGGAATTGGTGTGTGCAGACGTGAGTGTGAAGTCAGAGAGGAAGGCCCGAAGGAAGACCCAGCGGAAAAGAGCGACTGAGAAACGCGGGCTTGAGTGGGTCAAGGCTGATGTCACAGAGACGACAGCAGACCCGCGAATGGGGCAGGAACAGACGGGGAAGGAAGGAGCGAGAACAGGCGAGAAGAGACGAGAAATCCATCACGGAGGCGGGAACTGGAGGATCAATTGAGCAGCGGAACTGAACGATGAAGGACAAAGAGCACAAGAAAGAGGATCAGGAACAGGTAGGAACAGGGAGGAACAGGGAGAAACAGAGCCGTTGCAAGGGAGTCTGCTTTCTGGGGTATTGCTCGTAGTGGGTGTGAGAATGCTTGCGCAGTGTAAGACACGCTGAGACAGGCGAGATGGAACTTGTTCGATTGCTCTCTTCGACAAGCGGCCTCTACGATGCTCACACGAGGAACAGTCAAGCGAGTCCGTTAACGAAGCTCCCCTCCAGGTGATGTTCCTTGTAGTTCCGTCTGAGAGACGGCATTCCAGACGGGACACCAGTCCAGCCCGCCGATCCGTGTGAATGAGGGGAGTCACCAGAGTGAGAGAAAGCTGCCTCTGCTGTTCCCTTGCCCCCCTCCCCTTCTGTTGGGACAGAGCTGAGCAAGCCCCCTCCCAGAAAGGCGCCGTCGTCTCCGATCTTGCCATCGTGCCAATTCTCTGCTCTCCACCGGCGGCTCTCTCGCCTTCCCGCCCCCTGGTTGCGCAAGGTCACGCGACTGCAATTCCGGCATGTCCCAATAGGAGACGTCACCGCAGCTAGCTCGCCTGACCTTGTGTGGGGGGGAGGGAGTGGAAGCGACGAGAAGGAAAGAGCGACACAAGACACTGGAGAGGCCACGACGGGACGTGGTCCGTTCGTGAAGCTGTTCTGTTTCGGTCTCTCTGACTCTCTCTGACTGCAGCCTCTCTTTCTTCCACTTCTCCCCTTTCTGTTCCCCCCGATCCTACCACCACCTTTAAAAGAGCTCATCCTTCCGCACTCCCGCTTTTCGATTTCCCATCGACCTCTCATCTCTCGCTCTCCTCGCACTGAAACGAACCAACCACCACCATCCATCGACTCGCAGAAGCTCTGCCTCTCCTCTGCATCTCCTCGTCTTCGCCAGCCAATCCTCTCTGCTCTCTTCTCTCCATCTCCTCTATCATCCTCCCAATCTCATCCACCACTCTTCTGCTTCTCTCTCTTCCACCCACCCATCCAACGCGCAGCTAGACCCTCCCAGAGGCCAATCACACCGATCGTCGCCCACGCTTGCTGCTCTAACCTCTCCGGTCTTCCTTTGTTCCTCGCTGCTCGGAACTTCCTGACTCTCCCTTCTCTGCTCTTCTCTTCTCTCCTGCTATCTCGTCTTCATCTAAATCGCTCTGCTGCTTTATCTCTCTATCTCGCAATCCTGCCTCTTTCATCCTAATCATCCCCGTTTCCCACCGCAAACGCCATCCTCTTTATCCATCAACCCATCGCTGATCGCCACATCGATCATCCGTGACGTACCTTGCCGCCAACTGCCCAGCAATCAACGGCCCAAACAGTGAGTTCTATCTCTCCTATCTTGTTTGCTTGTCTCTGCCTCTTCTTTTATGCACTGCAGATACCAGGCGTGGCGGAAATACCTCGCCTCTCTCTCCCTTCTCTCTGTCTCCTCTTTCTCTCCTCTCTCTCCTCTCTCCTCTCTCTCTCTCTCTCCTCTCTCTCCTCTCTCTCTCTCTCCTCTCTCTCCTCTCTCTCTCTCTATCCTCTTTCTCTTCCCTCCTACTTTCTCTCCTCTCTCCTCTCTCCTCTCTCCCCTTACACCCATCTCACTACAAGACCCTGTCTTGTCTCCTGTTCCTCTTACACAATCCTACCGCACCAACGCAACCCCGCACCTCGTCATTTAAAAGGACGATCTCCCCCTAACACATTTCAGGAGACATATCCAAACAATTCCCTCCCATCTCCCTCCTTCTTGTGTCCCTCCAATCCATCAACAGTCAGTATTCCATCAATTTCATCACCGAGTCATCTCCATGAACATCGAAGCTGCATCATGCAACATCGTATATTCAAATACTGACGTCCGACAGTGACTCGCTCCCACAAGTTCAACGACCGCCCGCACGGCGCCCTGGCCGAGGCATACTCCCCGGAGGACAACATCCCCAAGTTCTTTGCCAAGAACGGCTTTGCCGATGCAGACCCCAAGAAGACCAAGAAGAACGGCAACGGCAAGGGCAACTGGGGCAGCGCGGGCGAGGAGATCGTCGACGAGCCTTCCATCAACTTTGTCAATCCTCGCCGCCGCTCCAACAGCAGCTCCATGACCACCGACATCAAGAACTTCAAGACCAAGTTCGACGTCAACGAGCCGGAGCCCGTCTTTGAGGAGGACGTCCACGGCCCCGTCGAGGACGAGGACGACATACTCCGCTCCACGGACTCCAACTCGTCCCAGGGCTCCGTCGACATCAAGAACTGAATTCCGGTTTATTCCAGCGCCGAGCATCGAAATGGCCTCTTTCTACTTCTCTTTTTTTTTCCTTTTCCCCTAGCCATTTCGAACGTTTCATTGCCTTCTGGCTTGTACTGGACTATGGGAAATTTGCATGCGTATGATTTTTTTTTTTAACGGTGGTGGAATGGAACTAAGGTATGGGATGGGTATGGGTATGGACATGGGAAATGCTTGACGAAATAAAGCTGCGCTCCCCCCTTTTCACGTCGTGCATGGCTAGCTTTGTATGCCTGCGCTACACACGAGAACAACGGCCAGCGACCTCACGGCGACGCGAATGTATTATTACTGACGATATATTGCGCGGTTCGCAAAATATAACGACACTTCTTTCTGTTTGTCATGGTGATGCAGGGGGACTGCAACTGCATTCTTGTCTCTCTCCCTGGCACCATGCAAACTGGTTGTATCATATAGCTAGTTGTTAAGCGACAACGTATTTTACTTCTTACGAAAACTTCTCTAATGGACAAATCTATTACGGAAACCAAAACTTTTTATCTCTCCATCGTATATCGTACATGAAATTAGACTGTAGCTGGGGTTGCTTGTCCACCACGCAATGCCACGGCCCACGACACCTGGTCCAGGGGTGTGCCCTTGCTCGCAAACGCCTCGATGGCCCGCGCCGCCGGCTTGGCCTTGTCGCCCTCCACCTTGATGGTGCCGATGCGGAGGCAGGCGACGTCCTCGTGGGCGTCGACATCTGAATCCGGGCCGGCAACCCCCACGGGCACGACGACGCTCTCGCCGTCGACGACAAAGGGGAGCGTCACGCGTTGCTCTTCGTGTTGCTCTTTGCCAAGCTCCCCCTCCCCCTCCTGCACAAACGTCACGGTGCGCGCCGACGAGAGCGGCCGGCCGCCGCCGGCGGGTCCGTCTCCCTCGCGCAGCGCGGCCCGCAGCGCCTCGGGGCACGCGACCAGGTCGATGTCGCTCAGGATGGCGCGCTTGGTGGGTGGGCCACTCCCTGCGGTTCCCTTTGACGATCCTGGCGATCTTTCGACCACTAGGTGCGTCCACAGCGGGCCCAGCGCCCGCGCCCGGCGGTCGATGTCGGCCGAGGTGGTGGGGGCAGTCACTGACACCGACGACGCCGACGGCCGCCACGGTATCATCTTCCCGAAGAGGAAATCGCCCTTGGTCCCGCTTGTTGGTTATGGGACTTCCTCCGCAG
>WNYD01000348.1:0-14707 GCA_021396205.1 Sporothrix brunneoviolacea
TTCAACAACAGCAATCTACGCGCTGGGGCACCCCCCGCCTTTTCGCATCTCTCTTAATTTTTCATTCCCTCCCCTCCCCCCCCCCCCCCCCCCCCCTTTACTCATAATAGCTCGGCGGCAGGTCCTCGTCGCGCGTGCCCCAGGTCGTGCTCTCGCTCGCGCCCACCGTGTACTCCAGCACGCCGCCCGTCAGGAAGATGTCGTGCGTGATCCAGCTGCGCGTGTACGGCCGCCCGTCCAGCGTCGCGCTCTGCACGTACTTGGCCGCGTACGTCGGGTCGAAGTTGCGCACGCGGAACACGGCGTCGCGGCCGTTCCGGGCCCGCACCCGCACCTCGCGGAAGAACGGCGGCGTCAGCAGGTACACGCTCTGGCCGGCCACGGGGAAGAAGCCCATGTACGCGAACGCCGAGAACGCGCCCATGGCGCAGTCGTCGTTGCCCGGGATGCCGCTCGTGCTGGCGTTGAACAGGGACGGGATGTAGCGGTGCGCCCAGTAGCTGCTCAGCCCCGGGCGGCCGGCGTAGTGGAACTGGAACACGGGCAGGAAGGTCTGCTCGTTGCCCATGTAGGCGATGCCCGACGCGTGGAAGTAGTGCAGGCGGCGCGCGAAGGCGGCGGGCCCGCCCATGCTGCGCACGAGCGTGCGCATGTCCTGGGGCGCGTAGAACGAGTACAGCCAGGGGCTGCCCTCGTAGGTCTCGTAGGCGGTGTCGTAGTAGCAGCTGTGCATGTCGTAGACGGGGCTGCAGCGCCGCGTGTTGTGGTAGCGCCACGAGCCGTTGAGCAGGCGCGGCTGCAGGAAGCCCACGAAGTCGCTGTGCACCACCTCGCCCTGCGTGTCGCGGTACAGGTCGCGCTGCTCCGCGTTCCACAGGTTGCGCCAGTTGGCGCCGCGCCGGCGGTACTTGCGCGCGTCGGCGGCGAGCCGCTCCCGGCCGGCGAGCCGCCCGCCGTGGGTGCTGTTGTCCGCCCGCAGGAGGCCCTCCGCCAGCAGCGAGATGGCAAAGTCGTCGTACGCGTACTCCACCAGCCGCGAGATGCTGCGGCTCATCGGCCCCGTGCCGTTGACGTCGTTGTCGTTCCACGGGATGTAGCCCAGCGCGTGGTAGCTGGCGAGGCTGCCGCGGCCCTCGACGCCCCAGAAGCCCGGCTCGACCTCGGCGTCCGACACCACCGCCTCGTACGCCGTCGCCCAGTCGATGCCCGCCGTCAGGTTCTTGACGAAGGCGTCGGCGATCACCACGTCCGCGTTGGACCCGCCCTGCGTGTAGCCCTTGCAGAAGCTCATGCGGCAGTCCGGCAGCTTGCCGTCGTGCCGGTAGATGTCCAGCAGCGCGCGCACCATCTGCGCCTGCGCCGGCGGGTCGAGGATCGTCAGCAGCGGGTGCTGCGCGCGGAACGAGTCCCAGATGCAGTAGAAGCTGTCAAAGTACGGCTCGTCCGACGCCCACTTCTGGTTCTCGCCCGTGTAGTTCTGCGGCGACAGCAGCGTCCGGTACAGGCCCGACCAGAACGTCGTCTGCATCGCCGCGGACACGCCCGCCGCGTCGACGCGCACCGGCGCCAGCTTCTCGCGCCACGCGTTCTGCGCCGCCAGCACCGTGCCGTCAAAGTCCCAGTCCGGCATCTCGGCCTCGGCGTTGGCGCAGGCCTGGTCCGTCGACAAGAACGACACGCCGACGCGCGCCGTGATCGTGTGGTCCGGGCCCGGCGGCGGGTCGAAGTGGATCCACGCCCCCGCGGACCCGCTCGGGTTGCGCAGGCCCGAGCCCAGGTGGCTGATGTAGCTGGCCTCGTCGGTGGCGCGCGTGCCCGTGAACACGCCCGTCTTGCGGATGGCCGCGCCGCGGAAGTCCGCGCAGAAGAACGCCGAGTAGTCGCCCATGCCAAACGACGGCTGGTACACGCCGTCGCCGATGACGCGGCCCGACTCCGGGTACACCTGGATGCCGCCCGACGTGCGCGAGTTGGCCAGGTCGACGAGGTCGACCAGCACCAGCGGGCTGTACGGCACGTACGCGTCGCCCGACCAGAGCTGGACGTGCTCCTTCTCCCGCGCGGCGGCCGCGGCGTCCGGAAACGAGAAGCGGTACAGCGCCGCGTGCTGGGTCGTCGTCATCTCGGCGCTGACCGAGTTGTTCAGCTCCAGCGCAAAGTACCCCGGGCTGGCGCGGGCCGTGCCGTTGCGGCGGAACACGGCGCGCCGGAACGGCGGGTACTCGCACTTGGCGAAATTGTCCTGGGGGCACCCCGGGTGCACGAACAGCGGGAAGTTGCCCATGGACGGGCTGCCGCCCGTGCCGGAGTCGTGCATGTGCGAGAAGCCTGTGATCTGGCTGAGGTCGGACACGAACCCGGCCGCGTTCTCGGCCGGGCTGTTGGTGTCGGCCACGGCCTTGGCCATGCCGTACGGGAGCGTCGCGCCCGGAAAGACGTGGCCGCCGTTGGCCGTGCCGATCAGGGGGTTGATGTACCGGATGACGTCGAAGTGCTCGGGTCCCGACCCCGGCCACAGGCTGCTACCGCCGCGGAACGGCAGGCCCGGCGCAGACGACAGGTGGCTTGCCGGCGGGAAGAGGACGAACCACAGCGCGTTGCCGAGCTCGTGCCGCGGCGTCGGGAGCAGCATCAAGACGCAGAAGGCGAAGAGGACGAGCAGCGCGAAGCGGCTGCGTCGGCGGCCGATGACGCGTATTGGAGCCATGCCTGCAGTTGGTATCTCGCAGTCTCTCTAGCCCGGGTTGTGTTTTATGTGATCGATCCTGTCGACATTCCTCTCGAGCGACGAAGCCGAGACGTTCTGTGCACAAGGAGGCCGTCACGCAAGCCGGGAGACCCCAGCCGCCGGAGAGTTGCAGGAAAGGAGGTTGAGTCAAGCTGACATCACTCGGAGACGGTGTGACTCGAAACACAGCAGAGCGAATGGGAAAGCAACAAAGAAGTAAAAAGAGAAAAAAGAAAAGCAGAGCCTCCAGCTCTGGCCCTAGGATCGAGGTATGGATCAACCAACGCGGAAAAAAAAGAAACGGAGGAAGAAAGGAGCGGAGGATCCAGAAAGGACAGCTTTTGGGCTTTATGGATAAAATAGACTGCAGAGACGGCCGAGGAAGAAAAAGAACACCAGCATTCGGCCCGCGTCCGCCGCTGTCTGCTGGCCTCTCCACAGCCCTTGCTATAATATGAGACGACTTGGGACAGCACTGGTACCTTGACACTTGACATATCTTGCCAAGAGGCATTGAGCCCCTGAGGGCGAGTCGAGACCGTCCTAGCGCTGCACCGCCTGCAGATTCTCCTCACGGGCACGATCGATGCCAAGACTTCTACATTGCAACCGTGGCTTTTGTAGGTAGTCTACAGCAGTATGTACGTGTTCAGGGCACGAAACCTGAAAGACTTGGAGTCTTTGGTTTGATCTACCACGCGAAGTGGCAGTTGTGAAAGGATGAGCTGGTGTTGCTCTTTTTCTTTTCGCGAGCACATGGGGGCTATTTTTTTTAGCGGACCGCATGGGATAGGCGTTTCTATATGCTTAAATTTAGTCGAACAGGGGTATTGCAACCGAGAGAGACGAAAAGAGGCGGGGAAGACGAAAAAACGAAGAAAAAGAAAGACCGAGTTCCGGCTGAATTGCCAGCTAGCGCTAGACGACGAGGGCTGCATCGATGTTTGAATGCAAACCAGTGCGAAGGACTCCCGTGGAAATCCTGTTATAGAGAGACAGCGGACAACGTCTTCGCAATGGTTCGGCAGGGCAGGGTTTATAATAGAAAGGGGCCTATGCCTACCCTAGACAGATGCGGATTGAAGAAAACCCAAAACAGCTCTATTCAAAACGATGCAAACGCATTCAATAATATGATGATATAATATCCGTACCATGACGCCGTTCCCTGTTCTCCTTCCCATCCTTATTACACTTATTGGAAACTTGTCTCTAGCAAATGCGGTTTGCGATCCCGCAGGTCGAGGAGCATCTGGCCAAAGAGCCCGTTGGCCCACGAGAACCTGTTGCCCGTGTTAGAAATGAAAAGAAAAGAAAAGAAAAGAAAAGATCTTGTTATACACGAGAGAATGGCATGCGAGGAACTCACCACTGCCTCGTCCACACGCCATCGTTGTGGCTGCTGACCGCCTCGTGCATCAGGCCCAGCCCGTCCGTCGACGACACGAGCTGCCGCAGCGCCCGCACGATCTCGTAGTCGTCGTCGGTCGTCATGATCTGCACGACGAGGCTCATCGGCCAGGCCATGCCCGTGCCGACATGGGGGCCGCCGGTGCTGTCACGTTCGTCAGCCGCAGGAGAAGAAGAAAGGCCAGGAAATACAAAAAGGACGGCTCACCCGTTGATCACCGGCCCGTGCATGTAGTACGGGTTGTCCGTGCTCAGCACGAACCGCCGCGTGTTGCGGTACACGGGGTCGTCCCGGCCGACGAACCCCAGCAGCGGCGCGCTCAGCAGCGACGGGATGTTGGCGTCGTCCATCAGGTTGTGCGACCCGAACCCGTCCACCTCGTACGCGTAGATGCTGCCGTAGACCGGGTGGTGCACGCGGCCGTGCCGCTCGATGCCGAGCCGGATGGTCTCGGCGAACGTCGTCATGCGCTCCGCCGTCTCCTGGTAGTACCGCGCGCGGCGGCCGCGGCGGTAGCTGTAGCTGTACCTGTGGCTGGAGTCGCTGCCGATGTCGCCGTCGTCGCCGGCGGTGCGCCCCAGCTGCGCCATGATCGGCGCGCACGCCGCCAGGTACCGCGCCAGCATCATGTTGGCCGGCACGAACAGCTGGTACGTGCAGGCGTCGTCCGAGGGCCGGAACGCGCTGCGCACCATGCCCGTGCCGCCCTTCACGGGGCTGCCGGCGCCGCCGTTGGGCAGCGTCTCCGTCCCCACCGTGGTCGGGCGCTGGAACTGGTACGGCGCGGGCAGGGCGCGGCCGTCCGGGCCGTAGGTGCCGGCCAGCATCTCCGTGGCCGTCGCCATGATGGCCTCCACGGCGAGCACCCAGCTGCTCCGAAACTCGGCGTCGTCGCCGCTGCTGTCGTCGCTGCTGTTGTCCTCGCCGTCCCCCTCGCCGCTGTGCCGAAACCGCCTGCCGAAGAAAGCCCCGTCCTGCGTCGCCGCGTAGTAGTCGTGCGACAGCTGCAGGAACGCCGCCAGCGAGTCCAGCTCGTACTTGCACTCGAACACCGTCTGGTACGCCACCGGCGGCTGCACCAGGTCCATCCCGGCGAGCCCGCCCCCCGCTCCGGTCAGGTTCGCCTCCGCGGGTGGCCGGAACGCGTTGCAGTGCGGCGAGCTCTGGACGTAGCGCGCCTGCAGGTTGATCGTGCCCCGGAACAGCGACGCCAGCGAGTCCCGCGCGTCGCTGGCCCGCAGCAGCGACCGGTAGCTCTGCAGCTGGTTGGCGCTGTCCCGCAGCCACATGGCGTTGATGTCGCCCGTCGTGACGAACGTGAGCTCCTCGTCCGCCGTCCCCGCGCCGAGCCCGTGCCAGGCGATGGCCGTGTCCAGCGTGTTGGGGAAGCAGTTCTCGAACAGCCGGAACAGGTCCGGGTCGAGCACCAGCGCGCGCATCGAGCCGATGGCGTCCTCGACCTCGGTCGCGTTGAACTTGCGGCAGGCCGGCGCGGGCCGCTGGTACGGCAGGTTGTACCGGCCGCCCGTCCGCGGCTCGTGCCGGCCGCTAAGCGCGTAGGACGAGTAGTCCGGGCAGTAGACTGCCTCGCCAGTGCCACCGCTGGCCGCTGGCGCCGCTGACGCCGACGGTGCTGACGGTGCAGATGCCACTGCGGCCGTGGCTACGCCGAGAACCTTCTCCGGGCGGACCATGGCCGTCAATGAGCGTCTTTACCCGACCGAAACGCGCCGAGCTGCCCAGTCTTGAATGGGAGAACCCTATGCGCGGCGATCTGTCTTCTGTTTTATTGCGAAGAACACACAATCAAGACTAGCAAAAACGATCGAGGGATCTGCAGAGCACAGTTCTGTATCACTGCGCGGCCACTGAACCCAGATGAAGAGATCCCACGGCCACAACACGCATAAAAAAAACGGCCCTGCGTCTGCATTTGAGAAAAACCTGTCCGTTTCGGTCTACGGATTGCAAGCCCAGGGGCTTACTCTGTCCACGGCTGGCCGCAGTGGCAATTGGGCTTTGGTGACCGCCGGATAAAGTCCTTTCAGGGAGGCTCTGGGGGCGAAGGGCTTCTCTAGGCTTATTAAGAGCAGCGCAAGAAGAAGCCCGGACATTCTGAGACAGTGTCAACGCGATTTCAATTCATGTGATTCAGTTTATTCGCTACATGCCGGAAAGAAATCATGACCTGCAAAGTACATTTACGAGGAATGTGAAAAGACAACAACAACCAAAAGTAGCACAGATAATAACCGTGGCCGAAAACAGCCTAGTTTAAGAGATCCTGGCCTCGCTCGTCTAGCACGCGATCCAAATCGCTGCCGCCGCCTCACCTCTCGATCAGCTCAAGTCGAACCGGGCGTTCGACCGGATGGCATAGACCAGCTTGTCTCGCAACGTCTGGGCATTCGAGTATCGCGGGAGCTTCAGCAGGTTGACGCATGTGCTCGTGCTCGGCAGACGCGTCTCGTCGCTGCCGCCGTCTCGGATGCTGAATTTAGGGCTCAGCTGGGAAAAGCCCAGGAGCGGCGCGCGCGGCGTCGATGTGACATACTTGAGAAGCAGGCGCCGGTCGTCGTCGGGAAGCGACTGCACAACATCCCAAAACAGCTTGACGGTCGGGTGCTCTTGGTGGTCGTCGCCGATCTCATAGACGCCCGCATACACGGTGTTGCGCCGCAGGTCGTCAACGTCGATCTCGGACGAGTCGCCGCCGACGAGGCGCTGCAGCTCGTTCTGGTTGAACATCCGCAGCCACACCGGATCGATGATGGTCCCCAGGCCGCGGAGAAACGCCTTCGTCACCAGATACGGCTGTGCCATGAGCTTATGGCGGGCGACATACGATATGTACAGCGGCCGGTTTTCGTTCGTCACGCGAATCTTGTCGCCGTTCGGTATTAGGTTGCGCGTCTCCGTCTTCATCCGCTCGTTGCTCCTCGAGACCTGGTCCTCCACTGTAAAATCGAAGTCCAGTTCTGCCACGTCTCCGATGTGGTTCTTCAGTTGCAGCATGCCTTGGTACAGATCTTCATCCATCTCGCGCAGGTCGTTGATGCTCGCGCGGTAGGCCGAGTCGGTAGCTGACAGCGCCCACTTCAGGAGGAAGAAGCCGGCAAACACAAAATCGATGAGGATCCCCTCATACAAGCACTTGCCAATCATGCGTCCAATGAATTCGTATTCCTTCATAAGGTCGACGATCTCATCATCCCAAGGTTCGGTGCCCTCCTGGATGCCTTGCTGCACCAGGAACTGCCGGAGCTGGTCAAGCTTCATCGGATTTGGATAGATGGCATTCTCCTTGTTCGACTGGAAGAGCTCCTCCGACTCCGGATCCAAAACTTGCATGAGAGCGCAAGTAAGGAATTCCTTGGTCACGCCGCCGCCATCAATGCCAGCTTCTTCGTTTCCATATTCGTCGAGGAAAGTGATCTGGATCGGCTCTTTGAGGCCCTCCCCGAGCTCCCAGAACTGGTTGAATGCAGACTGAAACACCGCGTCTCGGCGGATGCTGGCGCTGTGGCGTCCGACGATCGCCCGGGCCGGGCTGTTTTCACCCCAGCCACCATGGCGGTCCATGATGTGGGCGCGCCACGCATCCGGGTCGACGTTGCCTTCGCGCCTGCGCATTTTGTCAAGCTGAACAAATTCTCGGAAAATCTTGACTCGTGCCTCAAACGGAAGAATGTAGGGCATGTTTCGTAGAATTTCTAGCTTCGGGCCGATTGTGGCCAGCAGCCGGTCCCGTTGTGACCTTTCCCGCTGCCTCCTCATCTTCTCGAGCATTGCATAACGAGACGTGCGGGCAAATGTTCGGGAGAACGCTGACTGGCTTTGTTCGTCCATATCGTCCTCAGGCTCGTCGTTGTCCATGTCGATGTCGTCGTCGCCGCTGCCCTCCTGCCGGAGCTCGTGCTGCCTCTGTTCTTCGGAAACCACAGCTGGCAAAAATTGGGCCATGTCAAAGCTGGACGTCATGAGCCAGTGGCCGGTCGGAAGAAACTGCCGTCGGGAATCTCTTTCGTAAAGCATCTGTATGCCTGTCGTGACAATCGACTTGAATGTGCGGAAGTCAAGCCCCGAAATAACATGGTAGTTGCCAACCTGAGCCGAGCGGCTGGGCTTGCTCAAAAACGCCGACTGATTGGCACCATTGGCGTCGTTTTGTAGCAAATCAGCAGTGTTGTAGTGCAGCGTGAACGCCAAGTTCTTCAGAAATGAAGTCAACGACTTCAGAGCACTGAGGGAGAGAGCGGAGGATCGGAGACGAGAGGTAGGCGTCTTGCTAGTCTCCTTGAAAGGGGATGGGGTGGCAAAAGTAGAGAAGAAATCGTCATCGTCTGTGAGTCTCAGCACGAACGTATAGAGCTCAAGAAATAGTAAGACCGTACGCCACTCTCGGTCCCAAGAGGATTCGTCTGCCGACGCTGCAGGTGTCGCTGGAAAATGCTTCCTTTGAAGAAGAAAATCCAAGGCGCCCCTGGGGGACGCTATGATGCGGCTGAACAGCTTTGTTGCGCTGGACGCCTCCCAGAAAAACTGTATCGCCGGCTGCAAACCAGTCTTCGTGGGGAGATCTGCAAGAAAGAACTGCATCCGAATGTCGTCTCCTTTATCCGGGAAGCATCGAATGAGAACGATTGCGTAGCCAGCCAACAGGCTTGCATAGTCTTGTTCCGCTGCACTCGACTGGCTCATGGTGAACTTCTCTAGCAGCCCCGTGATTTCGTCCTTGTCAACGAGGGACCGAATTTGGCTCGCTAAATAGTCCGGTTCTTGGAGCATCTCACTGCCGTTGAGCTTTTGTGGGGAGGCGAACCGCATTCTGATGTCGCCGGAGAGGGAAGACAACTGCATGTAAATGGCCTTCAAATAGTTTGGCGAGCCCTGGATGCCTCCTTGCAGGTTTCTCTGCAAATCGACGACGTGGGCGAGTAGCCACAGCAGCTCCTCCGTAGTTTTGTCCGGTCTCTGGCTACGAGTGCCGTAGATTTCGACCACAGCTCGGGACAAGGCATCGAAGCTGATCCGTTGCGAAAACGAAGCCATGTTCTTTTCCAGCAGCTCCAGGGGCTGTGTCAAGAAAGAAGCCGCAAATTCGGCATATGCCCGTCCAGTGAATGCCGCTTTGCGCAGAGTTAGCCAAGTGAACTCCTCGCCAGTGCCACGAAAAGGGGAAAGGCAGAACAGGAGGAATTAAAACCAGCATACCTGATGTACGTTCCGTGGTCAGCAGGGGAGCAATAATTGCTCGCTGCACCAATGCCACAGCGTCTCCCTGCGCAACTTGGTCTGCTCTGCAATATCGGGCAAGCAATCGAAAATATGTTTTGAGGCTGTTGAGAAGGGCATGTGGTCGCAGTTGAACAATGCGGACGAGGAGATCAAGCAGTATCGGGGGCGGACAAGATTGCTCGCTTCACGAGGGGGGGGAGACCAGCTGTCAGCAAACGGCCAAACTTCAACGGTGCGCCGTCGTGCACAATGATGACTCTGCCTCTACTTACTGGTTTAGTGCCAGCACCAGGATATGAACAAGATGCCAGAGTCGTGCTGATGGAAGCTGTCCAGAAGACAGAGAGGCAAACCCTGTCCGGACGAGATCGTCCGCAAACCGTAGAAGCAGCTGCCGGTCGCCATCTCTGCGAACATCAAAGGCTGCCAGAAGAAGCGGGAACGCCTCGGGAATTCGCTGCTCGGGCTCCGAAGAGGACGACGGGCCATACAGCTCAGCGAGAGCCTGGCGCCGCCCTCCCTTCACGGACTGGCGCGCTCGGTGGCCTCGCCATGTGCGCTGGATGGCGCGTGCCGCCTTGAGCTCGTCTCGCTCTTGTTGCCGCTGTCGGCGGCCGGCCTGGGCCTCTGCGACGGTCTTGGAGGCGCCGGAGCCGCTCGCCGGCGACAGCGAATGCGCAGCAAATGGATTGGAGGTTCTCTGGCCGCTGAGGTTGACGTTTCGGAGGCGACGGGAATTCCCAGTGAATGTCGGGAACATGGCTGCGTTCGGCGCGCCGCGGTCGTTGGAGATGGCGGCCGAGCCAGGAATGATGCAAGCGCGGGGTCGTTTTGTCTCGTGGGCAGGTCGGGTCGCAGGACAGAGCTGGTGTCGTAGAACCACCGGTTGGGCTTTCGTAGACGCAGCGGATGCTGTCCCACCGCGGAGGCAGGATGCTGAAGATGGGACCGTCACGGCAAGGCGAGGGCGTTGGGTTGTGCTGAGAGCATCGGGCAGGTCGGGTGGGCGGTGGTCGACCCTTTTCTGTCTTTGTTAGGCAGTGCAGCTGCGCACGGCAGGCTGCAACAGCGGCGGGAAGGCGCGGCCTGGCTTGCATCCACTAGCCTTGATGGGTAAGTATCTCAGCTTCGCGTTCTAGAAAGTTCACTGTCGCCCCAGCCTCAGCCGTTAGTCATGTTAGTCAGTTGTGGCGCTATGGCGGGTCCGGCCAGGCGGTCTGTCGGGGACTGCGCGCTAAAGAATAACCGCCCAAGGTGGCATCCAGCAGCCTCGCCTGCGGGAAGAGCTGCTGTAATATTATTTTGTCTCCAGATAATTAGACCGCTACGATTCAGGTCTTATCGCCCGACGTGGAAGGCGTGCTTTGCCACACGCTGGTTCTTGCCTTCTAATTGAGAGCCCAGGGGTGATAAGCTATGTAAGATACGTATCTTATCTTACCGTATCTTATTTTATGCTGCAGGCAGGAACTTGGGGACATGGCACCCGTGAGGAAAGAGCGAATGGCGGTTGTGTCGACGAGCTGCGGGCAGCGAGGTGACAAGTGAGCTGTCGCACGGTGGGGCACATTTTTTTGTTTGTTCGCGCTTTCCTCGTCTGCGGCCATCACTCGAAAGACGCCTGCCTCTAGTAGTTCGAGTTCACGGCAAGAGCAACACGCCGTGAAGACCTCCCCTGCGAGAGTCTTCACTGCTCCAGGATAGCGCCTCCTTCACTTCAATCGAGGCAACAGGAAGGAGCAATCTCGATCTTGGTCACGTGCACGCCGTTGGTGGTGCCACCGCGATCCTTACTGCTCAGCAACCCTCATTTCCTGTATCCACATCCGCCATTACATAAGCCTCCATGGGCCAGTTTTCTGCGCTAGCGACTCGTAAAGTGCAAGCCACCCTAGGCAAATGAGGGCAGAAAAAAAAAAGAGAAAAAAGAGCAAAAAAAAATTCGAGCATGTCTAAAGCGCGACGGTGAAATTCTTTCCTCCCCTCTTCTCTTTTTCCTTCTTCCCTTCGTCAACCACCTCCAAACACCAAACCTTCAACCTTTGAAAAGAGAACACGATTTGACAGTACGGATTCGTACTTGATTTCTGTTCTCGGCATCTTTGCTTTCTTCACTGCTCAAATCACCAAAAAAATTTGAAAATCCATTCAAAAAACCAAAAATCTCCTACATCGACCTCCGCCTCAGCCAATCTCACGGAGTCCCAAAAAAAAAACCAACGAAAAATCCCAAACAAACAGCCACGATTCCCCGTCCACCAGTCGAAAGGGATCTCGAAACATCTTCAAACCAGACATTCGAATTTGCTACGCATCTTTCGATTCCTCTCTTTGAAAGGTAGGCAGCGCTCCTCCCCGACGCCCGACTTCTCCAACACTCTTTGTTCGGTCGCCATCTGGGCCGTCTTCTTCTCTCTGCCTTTGTTCGCCACAGCCCTTTCCGTTCCCGTCGTCTACCCTCGCTGCTCTTTATCTCCCGTCTTGCCTTTGGGTTTGCTGCTCTTGTTGTCGTCGAACGCGGATCTTGGAACTTTTCCTCGTCGCGATTGTTTTGACTTCATTCTCGAGCATCCTGGGGCGACATCACTGCACCAGCCATTTCTGTCCCTCCTTTCCGTCCCTTTTCTTCCTTCCCCTTCCTCGTTGCTTGTCCCGAGGAGTCTCTTCACGCATCTCCGGACGTCGTCTCGTCTTTGCGTCTGCCGCGGTCGCTGGGTCCTTGCTAATCTCCCCCTGTCCCCACTTGCAGCTTCTCCTTTTCCACCAGCCCAAAACCATCGAAAATGGCTGCTCCCTCTGCTTCCGGCGCTGTCGACCAGCTTGCCGCTGAGCTCAGCAACACCTCCCTCAACACCGGCGACAAGGCCGCTCCCGCCATCAACACCAACGTGGCTGGCGAGGCCGCCGATCTCGATGCTGCCGGTCCCACCCCCAGCTCGGCTGCCGCTCATCCGCAGGCCTCTGCTTCACTGTATGTTGGCGAGCTCGATGAGTCCGTCACCGAGGCTATGCTCTTCGAGCTCTTCTCGCAGATCGGCCCCGTTGCCTCCATCCGCGTCTGCCGCGACGCCGTCACCCGCCGCTCCCTCGGCTACGCCTACGTCAACTACAACAACACGCCCGACGGCGAGAAGGCTCTCGAGGAGCTCAACTACACCCTCATCAAGAACCGCCCCTGCCGCATCATGTGGTCGCAGCGCGATCCCGCTCTGCGCAAGACTGGCCAGGGCAACATCTTCATCAAGAACCTCGATGCTGCCATCGACAACAAGGCTCTGCACGACACCTTTGCTGCCTTCGGCAACATCCTGAGCTGCAAGGTTGCTCAGGACGAGCAGGGCAACTCCAAGGGATATGGATTTGTCCACTACGAGACCGACGAGGCCGCGCAGCAGGCCATCAAGCACGTCAACGGCATGCTGCTGAACGAGAAGAAGGTGTATGTCGGCCACCACATTCCCAAGAAGGATCGCCAGAGCAAGTTCGAGGAGATGAAGGCGAACTTCACCAACATCTACATCAAGAACCTCGCCCTGGATGTCACGGACGATGAATTCCGCGAGCTGTTCGAGAAGTACGGCGCCGTGACGTCGTCCACCATCGCCCGCGAGCAGGACACCGGCAAGAGCCGCGGCTTTGGCTTCATCAACTTCACTACCCACGAGAGCGCCGCTCGTGCTGTTGACGAGCTCAACAACCGCGACTTCCACGGCCAGGATCTCTACGTCGGCCGTGCTCAGAAGAAACACGAGCGGGAGGAGGAACTCCGCAAGTCTTATGAGGCCGCTCGCCAGGAGAAGGCCAGCAAGTACGTTGGTGTCAACCTGTACATCAAGAACCTCGACGATGACGTGGACGATGAGAAGCTCCGCGAGCTGTTCGCCGTGTACGGCCCCATCACGTCCGCAAAGGTTATGCGCGAGACGCAGTCCGAGTCCGACGACGAGGACAAGGACAGCAAGGACAAGGAGGAGAAGAGCGAAGCCGCCGAGGAAGCCAGCGGCGAGGGCGAGTCTGCTACTGACAAGTCCGCCACCAAGGGTCCCCGGCTCGGCAAGAGCAAGGGCTTCGGCTTCGTGTGCTTCAGCAACCCTGACGATGCTACCAAGGCTGTCACCGAGATGAACCAGCGCATGGTCAGCGGCAAGCCCCTCTACGTCGCCATTGCCCAGAAGAAGGAGGTGCGCAAGAGCCAGCTGGAGGCTAGTATCCAGGCCCGCAACACGCTGCGCATGCAGCAGGCTGCGGCCGTTGCCGGCATGCCTCAGTCGTACATCCAGCCCCAGGTGTACTACCCGCCTGGCCAGCAGCAGGGCTTCCTTGCCCAGGGCGGCGGCCGGGGCATTGCCTTCCCCCAGGGCGGCATGGGCATTCCTGGCGTCCAGGGTGGCCGCCAGGGCCAGTTCGCTCCGGGCGGTTTCCCCCAGGGCGGCCGCGGCGGCATTCCTCCTCAGCAGCTGCCGCCCAACATCTACCTCCAGGGCCAGTACCCGCCTGGCGTTCCTTTCAACGGCCCCAACAGCGCGCAGTACATCAACGCGATGCAGCAGGCCCAGCAGAATGTTCCTCGTGGTGGTGCTCCTGCTGGTGGCCGTGGCCCCATTGCGAATCTGGGCGGCCACCCCAACAACCTGGGCGGCCCTGCCCTGCCGGGCTACCCTCCCTCCACTCGCCAGAACGGTGGCGGCCGCGGAAACGGCGGCCGCGGCCAGTCCCAGGGTTTCGCTGCCGGTCCGCAGGGCGGTCGCGGCGGCCAGAATGGGGCTGTCCCGAACGCCGGCGGCGCCGAGCTCAACCAGGCCAGCCTGGTCCAGTCACAGCTCAGCAGCACTCCGAACAACCAGCAGCAGAAACAGATTCTCGGCGAGGTGATCTTCCCCAAGATCCAGGCCCTGCAGCCCGAACTCGCCGGCAAGATTACCGGTATGCTGCTGGAGATGGACAACCAGGAGCTCGTTCACCTTATCGAGGATGAGTCTGCCCTGAAGTCCAAGGTCGACGAGGCCCTCGGCGTCTACCAGGAGTATGTCAAGACTCAGGCCCCGGAGACCGCAGAGAAGCCGAAGGAGGCCGAGGAGAAGAACTAAGCGGCTCTGTCTCTTATGTCGTTCTTCTTCTCTGCGTTTTGTTTCTTGTTCCCCTGTGTTTTCCTGACTCTGCATCCTGGTGGGAAGAAGGGAGGGAAATACGAGACGAAAAAAAGGAGGTGGGGGGGGGGGGGGGGGGGACAAAAAAAAAAATAAAAAAAAAAAAAAAAAAATTACAAATAAAAAAACAAAAACAAAAAAAAAAAAAAAAATGATTTTTTTTTATTTTTTTTTTTTTGTTAT